>BSBK01014767.1:2500-67115 GCA_027943335.1 Chamaecyparis obtusa | reverse complement strand
GTTAATTCCAAAATGTATAAGGATCTTAGGGTAACTGGACCAACCATAGGGACAAGACTACCCTCTTCACTTCTGGCTCTACAAAACCAAGGTGGGTGCACCTAACCTAGTGAAAACTATACTTTACACACCAAAGACTGGGTCCAAACAACAGATTGATAGTAAGAAAGTACTAAATGCTAACCTCACATTCATTGACTCTCCATACTATAGGGTGACAAAACCACACAACCAAAGTCTTAAAGCTTGAAAAGGTTATTGATTTTTAAGATTTTGGAATGTAATAACCTCAATCAATGTATGTTAACAAGAGAGATACTCATTTAGGCCAGTGCCTCATCCATTGGGCAAGAGTTCTTAGATATAAAGACACACAAATTTGAGGATATCATAGAATTCATAGCCATAAATACATTTATCCTAATCTTTACTGCTTACAAGACATCCTTACATAGACAAGGGCAAACCCATACCCCACCTAGAGCATATTTTAATCCAATCCTAGATCAAAACTCAAGAGTGAAGATACATACATAAAAATAATATGTAATGAGCTAGAAAACTCAAAGCTTACTTGACTTGACACAAAGGGGAGATAAGAACCAGATATTTACATTAAGTATGATGAATTCCTTCTGTGTATACAATGAATCACAAGACACCCTTCTTGCAAATTATAGCTTAGACCTGCAACTTTCTTCTTTCATTAATAAACACTGAGTCAAAAAAATATTACAAAACCTTGGGACCAAAAAATAAGGATTGAATCTAAACTTTGAAACTGGAATGCTTACAAAATAAAAAATCCAACACTACATACCACTAGTTACCTTGGAATCCTATACAAGTCAGGATGCAACAAGCTACGAATAACCAGGGTAAGGGTTAGGGTTTCCACCAACCAAAACAATTCAAACAAATCAAAAAATTAATATATTAAAGGGAAAACCAAGCAACCCTGAGCAATCAGATCTAAATTTAATGTTCACTTATGGTAACTCTTCTCGAACTGTACTAACGACCAAGAAATTCTTGCAAATCCATCTGATTTGACCCCTGCAACATGCTTCAAGCAAGTAAAACCATCCCCATAGTACAAAACTCTCTGCAAATAATCATTAGACTCACTGGACCACACCACAACAACTGTAAATCATTTCTATTAAGTTTGGTCATCGAAACATTCAATTCTGGTCCTTTTAGTTGTTGGAAAACATTCAAATTTTCAAATCTGTAGAGAACGGCTACTTTATGGTGCTTACCGATGTATCAATGGCCCACATTCAAATCTGATCTTGGTTTATATCATGACCGTTAGATGCTTTTCCCTTTACCTAGGTTATGTTTTCACTTTATAAAAATTCTGGCGAATACACGACTAAGAAAACCTTCGCCCATTCACGAGAACTTTGTGAGCACTGCTAAATCATTTAGCTACTACGTGAACACTATTTTCCAAATCGCTAAGTCCTCAGAACACTCACCAAAACATCATGCAAACCAGTGAATCAAAGCAAAGATTTGTTAGAACTGCTAGAATTTTATCCAAACTGCTAAAAGACTGAGAAAATTTACTAGGCCCGCATCAAGAAGATCGACGGTTGTCTCAAAAGCACATAGACCTCCAAGATTCCTTCAAATCATAAGACAACCATCAGATTGAGAATCTTTCCCTACCCTGACAACCTTCTAACAGTGAAAGAAATCAATGGCCATCTTAAGTTTGCATGTGTCAGAAAAAACCCATCAGATTACATGTCGACCGTCAATGCTCTGCAGGTGTCAGAACCCACTAAACCTCAAAAAATTTGGCCCCACTAACAACATGCCTAGTCACACAATGTGGACCAATTAGATAATGACAAATCAGCACACCATGGCACATAAAAACCATCTGGCAATCAGACCCACCTTTATACTACCGCCTGAGAATAAAGTAACATCGACGACTGGCGTAAGATCTCAAAGCTCTGACAAATCTCATGAGAACTTACACCAATCATTGATCAACTGATAATGTCAGGACCCTCTGACAAACTCAGAAACTAGGTCCCACTGACAACTACCACCGCATTAATAAATGGACCAATCACAGGCTGCCACTTGTGCATACGTGTCACCTTGGACCCACAGTCTGAAGCGCTTGGCATAAAGGAAGATCAACAGATGTCATGACATCGCATAGCTCTGACAAATCCCTTATGCTTTAACGACAACCATCAGATTAAAAAGCTATCAGAAAGACTGGGCCTAGGAAATATCAAGCCGAAACATAGGCAATATTAAGGCACAAGACTTAGGAAGATATTAAAGCACCGTCGGGCTCCAAACTTAGGAAAAATTAACCTGGGAGACTTAGGAAAATTGGTAAATATTAAAAGGGGCCCAAAAAATTTTAGTCACAAGATTGCATGACATGAAAAAGGTTCACGTGATCATGCAACAATGGGTAAACAATTTAGCACATGCATTATAGGACTTTAAGTGGCCTGAATAAAGTAACATCAAATTAGAACAAGGCAGGGGCATTTTAGGGCTTTTTACTACAATGGCTAGTTTTTTAAAAATTCCACTTAGGGTTTGAGCCAGAGACCTAAAAACAACTACAAAGACTGCAGAAAAATGCTAGAGCCATGAAAGTTTTATAGGTGCTAACAATGGCTCATACTCGGGGACGTGTATCTCTTGCAAATACAATGAGCAAGCTAGAATCTCCTGGAGGAGCAGACCAACTCAAAATTTTGACTCATAAGGCAAAAAAAGATGATTGTATAGGGAAGACCTAAACTACTGCTCATGGAAAAGATACTTCAAGAGAAGTAAAACTTTAGGAATTGTCCATGAACAGGCAATTCCAAAGTGCCACCAGTTAAATCCTTCAGGACATAAGAATTTGTCCCCCATTTTCTTTCAATAAGATAAGGGCCCAACCAAATTGGGTCAAATTTTCCATGCTTCCCCTGATCTTCCAACCTTTCATTCCACATCAGGACAAGATCATCAACTTCAAAACTCCTTTGAATAGCCCTTTTATCAAACAAACTCTTACATTGTCTCTGTAATGCCTCATTTCTTTCATGCGCGTCTCTCCTTACCTCCTCTAATTGGATCAATTCATCCATTCTTACTCTCATCTCATCATTCAAATCTTCATCATATGCCTGGATGAACTTATACATCTACAATAGATTATTTTGAGGCAATCTAGCACTTATTCCATACACCAAATCAAATGGAGCACAACCTATGGCCTTCTTAATAGTTACCCTGTCAGCCCATAGTGCCCACCATAACTTTGAGTCCCAGGCTTTCTTCTTCTTGTCCAACACTCTCTTGAGAATCTTAATTAGACTTTTGTTACTAGACTCAGCCTGACCATTTCCTTGTGGATGATATGGGGAAGAAAATGAAATGTTTATCCCATATTGTTGACAAAAATCACTAAACTCTTGTGATCTAAAACACATTGCATTATCAACCACAATTACCTTTGGCAACCAAATCTAGTAAGGATGTTCTGCATCACAAAGTTTTCCACCACTTTGCTAGTAGCCTTTCTAGTAGGGATAGCTTCGACCCATTTGGTAAAATAGTCTATTGCCACTAGTATGTAAGAATGTCCACCATTGGACTTGTTTGGAATCTCCCCAATAAAATCAATACCCCACTTCTAGAAAGGAGCCTGAACTGCAACAGCCTGAGTGGAAAATTTCCATTAAATTTCAACTTTCCAGCAAATCTCTGAAATGCATCACACCTTCTTACAAACTGATGTGTATCCTTAAAAACTGTAGGCCACCAAAATCCAGACCTAAGGATCTTGTGAGCTGTGGTCTTTGCCATATAATGTCCTCCACAAACTCCTTGGTGCATTTCCTCCAACAGAGATTTAGACCTCTCATAGTCTATGCACTTTAAAAATACTCCTTCATTTCTTTTCCACCACAACTCACCATGTATGATGGCATACCTTGTAGATTGCAACTTGATAGTTCTTCTTCTATTTTCATCCATCTCATGGGGAAGGACCAATTTCTGCAAGTAACCAATAACATCTTTGTACCAATCACAATAATCCATATCACAAACATATGGCCTTCGCTCTCTCTCTAACACATTTACATGATTTGCAATTAAACCTAAGCCTCTTACCAACTTTGTAATCTGGATATCAATATTAAATTCTTGGATCCTATTGATCCATCTACATCTTTTCCCTAAGATTTCTTGTTGCACCAATATATCCTTAACTGCAGCACTAGGAACATAAGCAATCACCTTAGCTCCTACAAGATAACATCTAAAATCCTTGACTACTTTAACTAAGGCATAAGCCTATTTCTCAGTAATATCATATTTCAATTCTGCTACTTGTAGGGATTTTCTAAAAAATGATATGGGTTGTTCATATCGATCTGAATTCTTCTGTAATAAAACTGCTGCAACTATATGACAAGAAGCAAAAGAAAATATCTGCATGGGCTTACCATAATCAGGTGTCCTCAAAACAGGAGCATCCTTAATGGATTTTTTGATATTTCTGAAAGATTCATCTACTTTTTGATTCCATTCAATCTTTGCCTCTTTTTTCAACATTCTAGAGATACGGATACTGATTTCTGCAAATTTGTAACAAATCTCCTTAGAAAGTTTACCTCCCCAAAGAAAGACTGTATTCCTTTAACATTTCTATGTGATGAAAGCTTGTCTATAGCCATAACCCTTTCAGGGTCAATTCTCACTCCATCCTTGGACACAATATGTACTAAGAGCTTTCCTTCCACAACACCAAAAGAACACTTCTTTGGATTCAAAGAAATCCCATACTCCAAAGCCTAATAAAAATCTTCTCAAGATGTTCACAATGTTGATCTTCCTTATCTGAATATGCTGTGAGATCATCCTGATACACCACTAGGAATTTGTTTATGAAGTCTACAAAGGCACATCCATACGCTCTGAAAAGTAGCTCCTACATTTGTTAGACCAAAGGGCATTCTAACATAAACATATGTTCCCCAAGGGGTAGTGAATGCAGTCTTGAACTGTTCTGACTCCTTGACCATGACCTGATTATATCCAGAGAAACCATCCATCATGGACATTAAATCTGATCTAGTAACCTTCTGCAGCATATTCTCCATATTTGGAAAACCATAATTGTCCTTCAAAGAATGACATTCAAGTTCCTAAAATCAACACATAATCTAATGTCACCATTCTTTTTTCTGACTGGAACCAAGTTAGAAACCCAAGTAGAATGTCTGACAGGCTTGATGATGCTAGCATCCATCATAATTTTGACTTCATCCTGCATTTTTGGTGCCAAGGTATGATTCACAAGCCTTAATTTCTACCTAAAAGGTTTAGTTCCTTCCTTCAATGGTATTTTATGCTAGAATAGATCTTCTCTATAGGCTTTCAAATCATCATAAGACCATGCAAAGACACTGTGTAAATTTTTTGAGAAGATCAATCAGATTATTCCTAGTTTTTTGGGACAAACATTTACCTATGTAAACATTTTTAGGTATTTGACTTGTTCCTAAATTTATTTCCTCCAAATCATTTATCTTATCAACAAATTTAGGAAAACAAGTCATTTCTTTATCATCAAATGCCCTCTCAAGAGCAACCAATCCCTTGGGATCCTATTTGATTTTAATTGCAAAACTTCCTTCCCAAGAACATTTTCTTTTCCATCTTTGATGTCAACATAAGTGCTAACATCCATCTCTAACCATCCAAATGAGATTCACACTGCAAAAACCTTAGTATATCCTAATCATCAGAAAATACCTACCAATTCTCAACATTGTCTGGGATAGAAGGCCTAGACTTACACTCATCTTGGATATGCTTGCAAAGGTATATCCTCTGGCCTCAAAGCTATGTTTACCAGTAAGTCAGCCATCCTATTTGGCTCCTATCCACCCAATCAATACCAAAGGCACCGAAACCCTCAATTTCATCCCAAACAACATTTCTATATTATTTCATCCTTTGATTCATTGATGCATACTTTGATCTAATCTGAGAAACTACTAACTCAGAGTCACAAATCACCCTGAGATGCATGATTCCATGCTTTGATGCTTGTCTCAAACCAATCAGTAGGGCCTCATATTCAGCAACATTATTTGTGCAAAGGAACAAGAGAGTGAAAGAAAACTTGAAAGTCTTACCACTTGGGGATATCAATAGCACTCCTACTCTGGCACCTTCTTAGAACTTGCTCCATCAAAATACATAGTCCATAAGACATTACCTCCTGCCATGTTTTCATCATCAGCCAGAAGGATAGGCTTGACCTTTTCTTGCACTTTTCTCTCCTAAACTTGGAAAGAGCCAATGTCAGTGTCAACAAAACAATTCATATTATCATCTTCATCCTCCTCAATCATATGTGGAGTTCTAGCTTCCTTGAAACTTTCACACTTTCTCCTTCAATGCTGAAGGTAGCAAAAGACAAGTCACATTGAATACTTCCTCCCATAGTAGCACTCCATTTTCTAGATAATAACATCCATATTGAAGAGGAATATCAACTACAAGAACACTCATAGTTAGTTGTTTGTCAGGAAATGCCACTAATTTATAAGGAAAAGCCTTAATGGTCCCATTAACTGGTACTTCTCTTGAGTCCATATCTTGGCATCTCCCATGAGGTGTATCAACCTTTATTCCTAATGACTTCATAATCTCTCCAGGCATGATAGTGTTTGATGCTACAGAATCAATCATGCAATTCTTCAAAAGTTTTCCTTTTATCATAAGGGACAAGAAAAAAGGATTAACTTTCCCTAATGCACCATTTACAACATTTGCATTAAAAAATATCTGAGGGATCTTAGAGACAATTTCTTCATTTTTATTGTCAGGTGGGTCATCTAGAGAAGCCACATACTTATCACCTCTGTTCATTTCTTGGACCTTTATAGAAGAGGCACCATTTACCCAATCCAAATCTTTCACCTTATGCTCTTCTATTCTCATCATTTCCAAAAGTGGAACCTTGACAGTTATTTTGAAAGTAATTTAGTCATATCAATGGGAATATATGTATGGTTACCCATGTCATCCTTAATCATAGTTACATCTTTATCTTCTACTTTGATAGTCAAGTCAAATTTCCCTTTGTGTAGAAACTCATCATCCTTCTAAGGTATGGGAACTACTAATTCTAATATCTTTGCTTTACCTTGAGCTATTGTGGTAGTTCCCATCTTCTTTTTTACTTTAACCTTTCTGACAACACTGACATCTTTCTCCTTTTCCTCATGCTATTGTGTACTCTTTTCTGATTTCTTGATAAACACACTACCTGGTTTACCATTTGTGCTTCCAATTGTCCTGCTTCTCAGATTGTAATTGCTACTGGCTTGAGTGACCATGTCTACAGTGATTTGAGCAATTTCCTCATCGGATGGTCTCCTTAACGAAACATGTTCCTCACACTTCAAAGCACCACATCCAACATCATCAAAATCTTCTTCCTCTTCATCAGAGTTAGCCTCATCCCATGCATGTGAAGAAGTCATTGCACAACCACTCCTATCATATTGCTCATCCTGTTCCTAGTTCTCAGATAAATTCAAAGCAATAACACAATGTTCTGGACTATGAGGAGATTGACGAGCAGTACACCATGGGACATCACTATTAATGTTAATTGAATTTCTTTGTAGAGGATCAAGAATCCTATCATTAGGCCTATCCCTTTTAACTAGAAAAATGGGCTTGCCATCCTTCCACTGAGTATTGTATGGGTAATTCTACATTCTTGGCTACCTATTAAAATTATTAGGAGCTAGCCGGTCATTTGTTGCAACCTTATTGTTTCTTTTTTCATTAGGCTTTAGATCCTCTAAAGCACTTAGAATCTACTTTAGATTATCCTCCTCCTTTGGCTTAAAATTAGAAGACCTTCCCATCTCTTTCTTATTTTGCACTTGAGGCCTATAATCATCTCTTCTCCCCAATTTTCCTGACATTCTTCTATTACTCTCTATGTTGATTGCCAACTTGTAAGCCTCCCCAAGATTTCTAGGGTTCTTATCCCTTAAGAGGTAAAGCATCTTTGCACCAACAACATTTAAGTATGTCACAAGACACACTCTATCATCTAATCTAATAACTTGCAGGAGCCTATGCATAGCCTTTTGGAATCTTATATTAAATTCAAGGACCTCTTCATTCTGATTTTTCTTTATGTTATTGAATTCATTCAAAATAAAACCCTCATTTGTTTTATCTCCATAATGCTCCTTGAAACAATTTTTAAATTCATTCCAAGATCCTATATTAGCATGGGGTAATCCTCTAAACCAATCCCTAGCATCCTCAGTTAAAGATTGTACAAATAATTTCATTACAACATCATCACGCTCAACATTATAATCATCTATTACATCCATAAATTTTTTTAGATGTTCCTCACATGTGATGACATTGTTCCTAGCAAACTTTGGGAGCTTCTTCCTAATTTCATCAGGAATTATATTAGGATAACCAGGAATACCAAAAAAGATAAGTTGTTTGTACCTTTCATAAACAAGAACTCCTTGAGGTGGGTCCATTCCTTGAGATATAGATGTCCTTGTGTTTGAACCAAAAAGAATTTTAGCAACACCTGAAATGCCATTTATTTGAGTTTCAAGGTTACCATGATTTCCACCTTGCCCCAAAAAGGAATCAGCAGCATTTGAAGGTCCCGAGGTATGCTTGAGAAAATCAATCTTCTTCCACATTTCTGCAGCAGTAGACTCCAACTCTTCTTTCTCTAATTCTTTATCTAACATTTCTTTTTCTTTTCTAGCCTTCTCAAGGTTTGCATCTAATCTCAACCCTTGCTCTAATGGGTCTTCAACATGAATTTGTTCACTGATTTGAACTCCAATAACTTTTTTTTTGCCTTTATCTCTAGGCCTAGTTATCTCATGTTTTTTATACACAATAGGCTATTCCTCTACTCTTTCAGGCTCTGGGACAAAGTTAAGTGCCTCCAAATCTAACAACTACCTCTTTAGCTGATCAACCCTTATCATTTCTTATCTTACTCTATCTTATTTATCTTTTTCTCTTTGTTGTCTAATAGCAACTTGTTCTTAAACTCTTCTTTCCAACTCATAGAGCTCTTCAAAGATTTCCTCTGATTCTGGGAGAGTAGTCTCAAACTCATCATCTCCCACTTGAAATTCATCCTCATACTGGTTCAATCCCAAATCAACAGCCTCTTCATATTCTAAAATATTTTCTTCTTAACTAGGCTTGGTTTAAGTTTCTTGTCTTGTATCCTTTTTATTTCTCCAAGTATGAGAAAAATTTATTTTCTTCTTTCCTCCCCTTGTCTGACTAGTCATAGAAGTGCTTGGAATACCTTCTTCCATTATGTTTTCAGGATGCTCCTTTCTCTGGGACCTAGTACCTCTGTAACTCATCTTATAAAAAATATACTGACTAGAACTGCTAAAGAGATGTTTGAGTCACCACCCAAAATTATTGGGAATTTTACAATACTATTTCCTCACTTAACAAATATCCAAATGATTTTAACAAGACAAGGGACAAGAATAACCCTATTTTTTCCAATGATGACCTACTGGTTATTATAAACTTGTGTAACATTTCCCTAGTGGAGTCACCATCTTGTTGGTGTTCAAAATGGATGCTTATGCTCTTAGGGTACCAATATACCCTCAGGTTGATTTTAGGATTGGTTAATTCCAAAATGTATAAGGATCTTAGGGTAACTAGACCAACTATAGGGACAAGACTGCCCTCTTCACTTCTGGCTCTACAAAACCAAGGTGGGTACACCTAACCCAATGAAAACTATACTTTACACACCAAAGACTAGGTCCAAACAACAAATTGATAGTAAGAAAGTACTAAATGCTAACCTCACATTCATTGACTCTCCATTACTATAGGGTGACAAAACCACACAACCAAAGACTTAAAGCTTGAAAAGGTTATTGATTTTTAAGATTTTGGAATGTAATAACCTCAATCAATGTATGCTAACAAGAGAGATACTCATTTAGGCCAGTGCCTCATCCATTGGGCAAGAGTTCTTAGACACAAAGACACACAAATTTGAGGATATCAAAGAATTCGTAACCATAAATACATTTATCCTAATCTTTACTACTTACAAGACATCCTTACACAGACAAGGGAAAACCCATACCCCACCTAGAGCATATTTTAATCCAATCCTAGATTAGAACTCAAGAGTGAAGATACATACATAAAAACAATATGTAATGAGCTAGAAAACTCAAAGCTTACTTGACTAAACATAAAGGAGAGATAAGAACCAGATATTTGCATTAAGTATGATGAATTCCTTCTATGTATACAATGAATCACAAGACACCCTGCTTGCAAATTATAGCTTAGACCTGCAGCTTTCTTCTTTCATTAAAAAAACACTGAGTCAAAAAACTATTACAAAACCTTGGGACCAAAAACTAGGGACTGAATCTAAACTTTGAAGCTGGAACGCTTACAAAATAAAAAATCCAACACTACATACCACTAGTTACCTTGGAATCCTACACAAGTCAGGATGCAACAAGCTACAGATAACCAGGGTAAGGGTTAGGGTTTCCACCCACCAAAAGAATTCAAATGGATCAAAAAATTAATACATTGGAGGGAAAACCAAGCAACCCTGAGCAATCAGATCTAAATTTAATCTTCACTCATGGTAACTCTTCTGGAACTGTACTGAAGATCAAGAAATTCTTGCAAATCCATTTGATTTGACCCCTGCAACATGCTTTGAGCAAGTAAACCCATCCCCCGTGATACAAAACTCTTTGCAAATAATCATCAAACTCACTGGACCACACCACAATAATTTTAAATCATTTCTATTAAGTTCAGTTGTCAAAACATTCAATTCTGGTCCTTTCAGTCACTGGAAAACATTGAAATTATCAAATCTACAAAGAACGGCTACTTTATGGTGCTTACCAACATATCAACAACCCACATTCAAATCTGATCTTGGTTTATATCGTGACCATTAGATGCTTTTCCCTTTTCCTAGGTTATGTTTTCACTTTATAAAAATTTGGCGAATACGTGACTGAGAAAACCTTCACCCATTCATGAGAACTTTGAGAGCACTACTAAATCATTTAGCTACCATGCGAACACTATTCGCCAAATCGCTAAGTCCTCAGACCCCTTGCCAAAACATTATGCGAACTAGCAAATCAAAGAAAACATTTGTTAGAACCGCTAGAATTTTATCCAAACCGCTAAAAGACTGAAAAAATTTACTGGGCCCGCATCAAGAAGATCAACGGTTGTCTCAAAAGCACATAGACCTCCAAGATTCCTTCAGATCATAAGACAACCATTGGATTGAGAATCTTTCCCTACCCTGACAACCTTCTGACACCGAAAGAAATCAATGACCATCTTAAGTTCGCATGTGTCAGAAAAAACCCATCATATTACATGCCGACCGTCGATGCTCTGCAAGTGTCAGAACCCACTGAACCTCAAAAAATCTAGCCCCACTGACAACATGCCCAGTCACACAATGTGGACCAATCAGATAATGACAAATCAACACACCATGGCACATAAAAACCATCTGACAATCAAACCCACCTTTATACTACCGCCTAAGAATAAAGTAACATCGATGGCTGGCGTAAGATCTCAAAGCTCTGACAAATCTCATGAAAACTTATGCTAATCATTGATCAAATAAAAATGTCAGGACCCTCTAACAAACTCAGAAACTAGGTCCCACTGACAACTTCCACTGCATTAAAACATGGAACAATGACATGCCGCGACTTTTTCATATGTGTCACCTTGGACCCACAGTCTGAAGCACTTGGCATAAAGGAAGATCAACAGACGTCATGACATCGCATAGCTCTGACAAATCCCTTGCGCTTTAATGACAATCATCAAATTAAAAAGCTGCCAGAAAGATTGGGCCCAGGAAATATCAAGCTGAAACATAGGAAATATTAAGGCACAGGACTTAGGAAAATATTAAAGCACCACCGGGTGTAATACCTCTCCTATAGTGATACTATGATTTGACTCTTTTCAATTATGATGGTTAGAACTATGCACTCATGTTTATGTTTCATGGAGGATTATATGTTCATCAGATGATATTTATATGCTCAGTATAGTTACATAGATTATATGTTTATGAGATCCTAGAAGAATGTATTAGTTTTACATGTTGATGTAATACTAACCCTTATCATGATTATTTTATGGATACATATGCCTGATGTGTTTTCATGACTCAGGACGAAGTCGTAGTTACTCACTCAGTGAGGTCCACACGATGTATCGATCCTGGTCATCTGCTTGTATATAGTTGTTTTGTATATCTATATGTATATGTATCTCTTCTTGGTGATGCAGGATTTGCAGGTACCGGGTATCGTCTCCACCTGGCTCCACAGGTCTGAGCGATCCCTTAAAAATCCTTGATCGTTGTTGTTGTCATGGAGATATCACCAAGCTTCACAAAAGAAAACCTTTACCCTTGATCATTCACCTTAGGTGGGAAATGCCAGATCAGTTCCTAATAGGGAGGTATTATGTGGTTATCAGTATTAGGGTTTGGTCTTGATCTTGCTATTAGGGTATGCTCAACTTTGTCAGTAGGTTATCTATGTGAGTCCTTGTTGATCGATTTCTGTTTCAATGACTTATCTCTGTTTAGATTTTCATGTTAGTATTAAGATCGAGTTTCTATTTGTACCTTGCATCTTCTGGTTATATAGTTATAAAATGTTAGAAAAATGAATAATGAGTTATTTATACTATATGTGTCATAAACATATGGGTGCACACATATGCTTATAAACACATATATGTATATTAAGGTATGAATATATATTCATAAATATAAATAAATATATACTTAATTATATTAACAAATAGCACTAACTTTATGGTTATTGATAAAATAAATTAAGAAATAAATAAAATAAGATAAAATAAAATAGCTTTTGGTAATAAAACTAACTAGCTAGGAGGGAGTTGAACTCGAGACCTCCTAGAAGTTGGGGCTAGTTAGTTACCAATTGTGCTATGTGAATTCCTTGAGAGGTAAGTAATTAAATTTATTATTAAACCTTATTTTAGAGAATATTTTAATTAAAAAAAATATATAAACAAAACTTTATTGTGTTTACGGGAGAGATTAGTTCTTCTCCAACCGACTATGGAAGTTGGAGAAGTTCCTTCCCGTAAAGAAACTTCTCCAACCATATAGTCAGAGAAGAAATTATATCTCAGGAGGTTCGGATTGGAGAGGGTGTGCTGGAAGATTATTTGGAAATGGAGGATTGAATGTGTGCTGGGAAATTATTCTTTTAAACGGAGGGTTGAACGTGTGCAGGGAGAAATTATTTCTTTGAAACAGAAGATTGAACGTGTGCTGGATATCAGTGGGAATTCGGGAGAAGAAGTCTCATTCGGGAGAATTGCGGAGGCTGAAGAATCCATCTGCAACAGCCAATCCATGAGTCCAGGTTGGATCCGGAACCAAAATGAATTTAAAATTTTTAGATTCTGTAATGTCCCCAATTTGGACCTTACTTGATTTGTCTTAAAATTCATAATTAGCATTTGGATTTACCTTGGGAATGGTAATTTGTAATATTGTATACTAGGAGGATGCCAATCCTTAATAATTATAATACATCATTATATAATTTTATACTCACAAGAATTCATAATTCTTTATATAATGTATTTATTTCATATTATATATTAGTTAGTTATTTATCAATATATTTGAGTTAAATTATTTCAAATGCAAGTTTACTTCATAATAATATTACTATATTTCATAATTTATTATTTAAATTTTCATAACTTATTATTCTAAAGTTTATTTCATATTATTGTTAATATCTAATTCATACAATGCTAATAAATAAATTAACTCAAAAGATATACTTACCTTCTTTATGCCTTTATTTTTAGCTTATTCAATATTTATTTCCTTTTAATATTCTCCTACATTTCCTCCTTGATCTTCTCCTATATTTTCTCCTTGATTTTCTCCTACATTTCTTTTCTTGTTTTCGTTGGAATTTGAATAATCACCTCTTCTTATTCTTCTTCTCATTTTTATTTATTTCTTCTATGTATCTATCCTCCGGGAGGAATGGATTTGATATCCATTATATACATTTGCATGTTGAAGGGTTGCCACCTTTAGATTTAGAGACATGCCTCTATATTTTTATTTATTTATAATAATAATTATTATTTATTATTTATTTATAATTTATTTTACTACTTTATAATTATACTTATTATTTATATTAATTCTATTGATTCAATTATTATTATAATAGTCTAGGTTTCATTATAGAATGAATTTAATAATAAATTATATTTATTATTATTTATTTGTCTATTAACCAATTGATTGTATATTGATCAATTATATATTTGATTAATTATTATAAATTGATTAAAGAATATTGTTGATTGTTGTAATGTCCTTATACGTTTTCAAATGTATGATTATATTAAATATAGATATTATTAAAATTTATTTGTTTATTACTAATATTCATAATTATTTCAATAATATATTATTATATATTAATATTTAATAATATATTATTTTATGGAGTGACATTAATATTATTATTGAGTAATATTATTTAAGGTTAATATTCTATTTATGTTATTATTAATATTAATAATTATTAATTATTAATATTATATATAACAATTATTCATAAGGACTCATATATTTATTATTATTCGAATAATGTTCAAATCAAGTTTACTCATTTGTATCATCAATTACGGCTCATGACAGATTCCTAATGTAAAAGAATTTAATACTTTATTTGTTTGTAGTGGTATTAATGTAGAAAATATTTGTTTAAAATTTGAGAAGAAATAAACTATTGTATTGGCGGCAAAATAAATATGTACTGTGGTTGTAATTAATTTTCATCTATATATATATATATATGTGCACATTTATATATATACAAATATTAATATTTGGGCTTTAAAATATTCTGTTCGAAATTTATTAATAAATATATTTCGTTGAAATTGGATTTCTTTTAAAACAATGTTATAAACCTTTTTGCGTTTCAAAAGGATGACCGGCGGTCACCACTGCGGCGGGACCCCTTCTTTTTTTGTTTGATGTGACTTTTGTTTGGTGTAAACACAAGGTGCCATTTAATTTCGGCTTTTGATCATATTATAATATATATATAATATGTATAATATTATATATATAATATAATGTGTAAACATATAAAAAAAATATTTTGTTATAAATAAATTATGTTATATATGTAATATGTAAAATATTATATATATAACATAATTTAAGTTTTTATATATATATTATTAATTTAAATTTGATATTATATTATACATATAATAGATATTATATGTACAATATGATATGTATTTTAGCACATGGAATTTTCATTAACTTAACTTATATAATATCTATATATATATATATATATATATATCATATATATGATATTATATATATATATATATATATATATATATATAATAATATATAGAGGTATCCACTTTAAGACACCTAGGAGGCATATTAATTTAATGAGGAAAATTGTATCAACACTAATTTATGCATAGATAATGATAATATATTAGATACAAAATCATTCATTTCATGGGGCAAACTTAGGAATTAGAGGCGTATTTATTCCTTGTTTTAAATTGTGTAAATTTTATTTAAATACAACTAAACCATAGATTTCTTACTTCCATGTTTAGACAAATGTTAGGATGGGGGTTAGAAACTGAAACAAACTCTTGCTTTCAATCTTATCAACAATCAAACTAGTCAAACTTTAGGACTCCTAAGTGTCCTAGGATAGATCTGTTATAAGGTTGAAAATGTTAGTGGTTGCTAGAAAAACCTAACGGAAATAGGTTAGGGTTAGGAAACCTAGGAACCCCTAAGTGAGTGGCTCTCAGCGCGGGGCCGGGGCCCTAAAGTGGCTAGACTAGGATAACCGGCTGAAGAGTTAACTAATCAAGTGATAACCTAATAAATTTATGGGATGGGGTTAAAATATTAAAAAGATTAATTGTGCCTCGCCCATGCCATTAGCGCTAGGACAGGCTATGGATGGGAGTGGGAGAAGGTACCTATGCGTAGGTACAAATCGAATGGCGCTTGTCTGTACGAAAGGCATTCGATTCCGCATGTGCCTACTTGGGGGCCGGGGCCCAGTGTGGCTAGTACCAGGACAACCCAAGGGGTGAGGGCTATGCGATGACACTCACTTAGGTTGTTGCTTAGGATTCCCTACCCGAACCTTAGAATTCTCTTGTGAAATGAATTTGCCTATGTGTAATGTTATCCAACCTTTTGTAAAACCTAGTAAGTTCTTCTTTGTGGGCTTGGTGTTTATCTCCTAGCACGGGGGAGTGGATCCTTTTGGGTATTCACGTGGTTGGGTGGTAAATCTTTTTATCGAGGTATCTTGTGCAGATGTAAACAACTGAAGATTCATATTTATCTATGCACCTGTTGAAGAATGAAGACCTGTATTTATTCATGTATTGAAAACTTATGTATTCTCCTATGAGGAGTTTAAATGTAATGTAATTTTCAAATGATGTAATAATGGGTAGACGTAGGAAAAAGGGTTATATGGGATGTTTAATGTATGTTGGAAAGATGTAAATTTTGTTATGTATCAAGTTGTGCAAAATGTTGATGAATCATTTATTGTTCTATTGAAATATGTTAGTTAGATGAAATGGAATTATAGTTATTGAAAAGTTTTAGATGGAAATTATCTTTAAATGTGTTTAAGTATTTTTCAATAAAGAATCTGAAATGGAATTTGAATGGTTAGTAAATGTTGTTAAAATGTTTATCAATTTTCAATAAGTTATACATTTACACTTAAGGGAACCTTGGAAAGAAGTGATAAAATGTTTTGTTTATTATAAACTTTAAAAGTTCAAAATTTTTCGTTAAACTCTACTTAGGTTTTCTTTTATGAAGTAAACCTTTGTGTATTTTCTTGGTTCCCTTGCGGGGCATGACACCGGGCTCCAAACTTAGGAAAAATTAACCTAGGAGACTTAGGCAAATCTGTAAATATTAAAAGGTGTCTGAAAACCTTTAGTTGCAAGATCGCATGACATGAAAAAGGTTCACACGATCATGTGAGAATGGGTAAACAATTTAGCACATGCATTATAGGACTTTAAGTGGCCTGAATAAAGTAACATCAAATTAGAACAAGGCCGGGGCATTTTAGGGCTTTTTACTACAACGGCTAGTTTTTCAAAAATTTCAGCTAGGGTTTGAGCCAGAGACCTAAAAACAACTACAAAGACTAGCAAAAAAATGCTAGACCCATTAAATTTTTACAGGTGCTAACAAGTTTGATGGAGTAAACTATGATAGTTGCATAGAAAAGATGAAGACACATTTTCTATGTCTAGGACCAGGGTACTATTTAATCACAAAGAATGCAAAGACTATCACTAAAGAAGAAAAAATTGGAGAATGTACTAGTGAGGAAAGAGATATGTTCATGTGTAACATACTTGCTAGAGAAGCACTCTTGTCAGCCCTTCCAGAAAATGAATACAATCAGGTAAAATATCTAAAGACGTTGCATGAAATTTGGTTAGCTTTACAATCTAGTTTTGAAGGTGATGTACATGCAAAGAGAGTCAGATTATATAATTGGATATGTGCACTTGAAGATATAAGAATGGTGGAAGATGAATATGTTAGAAGTTATATTGGTAGAATGTAAGAGATTGTTGCAGGTATCAAATCTTGTGAAGAAAATAAGGCTAAGAATGAAGTGATATCAAAGATTCTAAAGACATTAACTCATGTATTTAAGCATACAACACATATTATTGAACAAGTTATACCTTGTACTGAGATCTTTACTAGAGAAAATATTCTGGGAAGACTAGAAGCAACATAGATAAGATTGAGACAATCGAGAGACCTACCTAGAATTGAGACAGCATTCAGTGCACTTAGTTTTTTCCCCAATTTGTCAAGAAGCATTAGTGTAATTGGAGACTATGCTAGTGGTAGCAGATCTAAGACCACAGAAGATAGAAATATTGAGGAAGGAATTTCCTTGCTTATGAAAAGAGAACCAGAAGGTAAGAAATTTTTTAAATGTTGGACTTGTCAAGAATATGGTCATTTTGCATCTAAATGCCCTAAGAGAGTAAAGAAATATGAAAAGAACTTTAAACCTACATGATCTAAAGAATGTTACTATTCTAATCATGAATAATTTGAGGCTAGTATTGAGAAATCCCTAAGTGAAAGTGATAATGAGAATGATGATATAAGATTTTTATAAATAAAAGAAGAAAACTCTGAAACTGAAGTTAGAGAAGAAAAAGCTTTAGTTTCCCAAGTAGAAAAGAGATCTGATTGGATTATAGACAGTGGTTGTTCACATCATATGACTGGTGATGTGAAGAAGTTTATAAATTTTAACAATTATGATGGAGTTATAGTTAGAGTTGGGAACAATAGACCTTGCTTGATAAAAGGAATATGATCTATTACTCTTGATGGAAAGACTAACACTGATGATGTTTATTTTGTGGATAGATTGAAACATAACCTTTAAAGTGTTGGAAAGTTAGTTGATAAGGAATATCAAGTTTGGTTTACTAAGAAAACTTCTATGATCAAGGATAATGATGGTAATTTTATTGAAATTGGATCAAGAACCAGAGGTAATGTATTTCAGTTGAACCCTGCATATATGACATGTTTGATTACTAAAATTGATGATAGTTGGTTATGGAACTTAAGGTTCTGTCATATAAATTTTGATAACATTGTGAAAGTAAGTACTACACTTTTAGTAAGATATTTTTCTAAGATTATGAAACTTACTAACATGATTTTCAAAGAATGTGTGATGGCTAAGTAGAAAAGAAGTTCATTTTCGAGTAAGAAGTTTACATCAGTAGAGAAGTTGGAAATTGTTCATACAAATTTGAGTGGTCCCACAAGGACTAGAGGATTCTATGGTGAAAGGTATTTTATGATTCTTGTTGATGATTTTACAAGAATGATGTGGATTGTATTTCTTAAATAAAATACTAAAGCATTTGATAAGTTTAAAGTAATTAAGAACAAATTTGAGAATGAATCTGGAAGATTAAATGTTTAAGATCAGATAGAGGTGGATAATTTACATCAAAGGAATTTAACACTTTTTGTAAAGTGAATGGTATTAAGAGCTAGTTTTCAGCCCCTAGAACACCTGAACAAAATGGTATTCCAGAAAGAATGAACATGCTAATAACTGAAGCAACAAGAGCTATGTTATTTAAGAATGATTTGGCAAAGACATTCTAGAGAGAAGCAGTGAATACAATGGTATATACAATGAACAAAGTACAAATAAGAGTAGACACAAATAAGACACCTTATGAATTATGGTTTGGACATGCACCATCAATTAAGTATTTCATAATTTTTGGAAGTAAATGTTATATTAAAAGATATGATGACATTGGAAAGTTTGACCCGATAATTGATGAAGGTATATTTCTTGTTTATTCATTGAAAAGAAAAGCTTATAGATGTTTCAATAAAATAACTAAAACTATTCTTGAGAGCACAAATGTTAAAGTTGATGAAAAGTTCAAAATTCAAGAAAGAATGCTTGATTACGAATTGGATGAAGGAACTCATCCTAGAATTGATCAAGAAAATGTTGAAATATTTTATGAAACTGACAATGATTTGTAGAATGAGAGTCACATTGAAGAAATAAGAGAAGAACATAGATCAGAACATGGAGGTGAAATAAGATCTAAGATAGTGACACCTAATAGGAATCTATCAAGAAATCATCCTGTTGACGAGATTATTGGGAGCATAGAAAAAGGAGTTCTAACACAGAATAAGGTACAAGAAGAACTATGTTTAATTTCTCAAATTGAACCTAGATCTATTGATGAAGCTTGTAAAGATGAAAATTGGATTAAATCAATGAAGGAAGAATTAGATCAAATTGAAAAGAACAAGACTTTGGAGTTGGTCCCTAGACCTAAAAATAATAATGTTATAGGAACTAAATGCGTATTCGGGAACAAGATTAATGAACAAGGAGAAGTTGTACGAAACAAAGAAAGATTGGTATGTAAAGGATAATCATAGCAAGAAGGAATTGATTATGAAGAAACTTTTGCACCTGTTGCAATAATTGAAGTGGTAAGAATGTTTTTGGCTTATGCAGCTTATAAGAAATTCAAAGTATATCAGATGGATGTGAAGTCAACATTTTTGAATGGAGAATTAGAAGAAGAATTTTACACTGAGTAGCCAGAAGGTTTTCACTTAACTCATGAAGGAGACATGGTATGTAAACTAAACAAATATTTATATGGATTGAAACAAGCACCTAGAACTTGGTATGCAAGACTAGATAAGTATTTGATAAAATTGGGATTCGCTAAAGGCACAATAGATAGTAATTTATATATGAAAGAAAATGAGAATGGTTTATTGATTGTAGTTATCTTTGTTGATGATATTATCTTTGGTGGAGAAGATGAAGCTAGTTATAAATTTGTAGATGAAATGAAGACTGAATTTGAAATGAGCATGATTGGTGAGATGAAATATTTTTTAGGATTACAGATAATACAGAATAGTGATGGTATTTTCATATGTAAAACAAAGTATCTGAATGACTTATTGAAGATATTTGAAATGGAAAATTGTAAGCCAGTTGGCACACCTATGGTAACTAGTCATAAGTTATCTAGCATAGATGAAACTCCCCCAGTTGAACAAAAGAGGTACATATCTATGATTGGAGGATTGCAATATTTAACTCATACAAGACCAGATATATCACATGCAGTTGGAATTGTTACAAGATTTAAAGTTGATCCTAAAGAGTCACATTATGCAGCATTAAAAAGAATACTGAGATATTTGAAAGGCACAATTGACTATGGATTATGGTATGAAAAATATGATGAATTTACCCTATGTGCATATATGGATGTAGATTGGGGAGGTAGCATTGATGAAAAAAATAGTACAAGTGGTGGAGCATTTTTTCTTCGAGGAAGATTGGTTTCTTGGCTAAGAAAGAAACATAATTGCATTTCACAGAGCACAATAGAAGTAGAATATGTAGCAGCAGCAAACAATTGTAATTAGATAATATGGATGAAAAAAATGTTGAAGAATATTGGAATTAAATTTGATGAGCCCATTGTTATACACTATGACAACACCAATACAATATGTATGTCTAAGAATCATGTATTTTTTGGTGAAATGGTCAACGCTCCCCTCAGGATTCATGACATGGCTTAACTACCTCCTATGTCTTCTATAAGTCTAGTGGTTGTATTAGGCATTAACAAGTTGATCTTTTGGTGCAATGACAACTACTACTTGTAACAAGTGGTATCAAACCTTGGTCATAGGTTTAAATCCCCTCAGGTAACGGTGAGGGGGAGATTGTTGGAAAAATGGTCAGCGCTCCCCTCAGGATTCATGACATGGCTTAACCACCTCATGTGTCTTCTATAAGTCTAGTGGTTCTATCGGGCATTAACAGGTCGATCTTTTGGTGTAATGACAACTACTACTTGTAATAGTATTGCATTCTAAGACAAAGCATATAGAAATAAAGTATCATGTTGTAAGAGAGAAAGTTGCAGAGAAAGAAGTCAAACTTGAATTTATAAGTACAAAAGAGAAGATTGTAGATATATTTACAAAGCCCTTACCTAAAGATACATTTGAGTATTTTAGAGGTATTCTTGGGGTTATGCCCTATCCTACTTTTTAGAAGTGATGTAGATTGTCACATCAATCCAGTGGTATATCAGCTCTATCTTTTCTAGACTAGATGTTGGTACTTTCTCTATGGGAGAGTATGTGTGGTTTGAGCTGAGTCATGAAGGACTCTAGTGAATTTATTTTCTGAATAGTGTCTTTTGACATTGAGGATTGACATATTGATGCTTACTTTTGTCATTGATGTTAAAGGGGGAGAAGTATACAAGAAAAAAAATAGATATGAAAATGAAAAAAAATCATCTACGGGGAGAAGCATACAAAAAAAAAAAAAAAAAAAAAAGGAAGAAAAAGAGAGAAGAATAAAAAGGAGAAGAAAAAAAGAGAGAGAAAAGAAAAGAATAAAAAGGAGAAGGATACAAACATCTATTGGGGAGATGAAGCAATATAAAATGAAAAACCTGAAAAGATTTGATTAATGAAGAGGATGTGAAAAGATTGATTGATTTAATGATGAAGAGGATGTGAAAAGATTAATTGATTTGATTGATGAAGAGAATTTGAAAATATTTCAGAGCAGTAGCGTTGTAGTTTGGTATTTATGGAAATTGGATGTTTTTTCATCTATGCTACCATCAATGCCAATCAGGGAGATTGTTAGGAATGAATTCTGAATATGTCCTATGGGGGAGTATTTAGAGCCATTATGTAGTAGTTACATGTTTCATTGATGATTGTGGTTGTCATTGATGTCAACACAATGATCTACTAGAGATTAGCAAAGAAGCAGACAATATTTGAATTAGTGCATGTGGAATATTGAAGAACAAGCTATGTAGAGTTGAGGACTTACTCTATTTTGTGTCTTGAGATTGTGGTCAAGAGTGCTTATAGAAATTCAACTATTCATAATAGTTATGTGTAATTCAGTGGAAGTAGTATTCAGGTAGTGTTCCTAAGAAATGGCTTGTGGTAACTGGAAGATATCTCCTAATCATGATAGAATATAGGCATGGTAATTTGAACAGCTAATGAAGACATTATCATAGTGACGTGGATCTGGTGTATGTGCTTCTAGGTCTGCTTGGACAATTGCTAAGAAGACCTTTCTTTTCTTCATCAAGGGTCCTAATCTCCTCTAGGACCTCAAAAGGCTTAGATGATTAATTAAGGCCTTGCCTAACTCTTCTTTAAGAGTCTCATTCCTTGTGCTTCACCTTGAAGGACAATCGCCTCATTGTTTCGTCAATGCTTTCTCCTACACTTAGAAGGCTCTAAGTGCCATCTTCACACAAACATTCAAACTCATTGTAGGGGTGAAAAACTAATTGAAAACATTCCATATTCTTCCATTTGGATCCATCTTGAAGGACCTCCAAGCCATTTTCTACCAGGTTCAAGAATTTGTCTTGAGGAGGACTGATTAGGCCTAATTCCTTGTAGCCCTTGATAGGATCTTTTTCCACTTTCCTGCCAAAACTTTCCAAAAAATGGGAAAAAATAATCCCACATTCGAATACCCTTTTGGATTTTATGAAGGATTCTGAAGGTTTTAGACTCCTAGGTCATCTGTACATAGGGTTCATATTATCTAGGTCAAATAGGGCTAGTAGGCCTAGTTTATAGGACCTTACTGGTTTCTTGCTCAAATATAAATCAAATGGATTGATAGACTCTCAATCCTCCTAGAATGTTAAGATATGTTCATATCACACCTAGAACTATACTTTTTTTGTATTGTACTTCTATCCCATGCATTAAATCTTAGATTCTTTACTGTCAAACCACTAACCGGGCACTCTAAGCTCACCTAGGGCTTGATCTTAGAAATAGCTACTTGAATCTTCATGACTCCTAACTCTAAATATATATAGACCAATGGCTCCCCTAAAACATTCATCTACCCTTAGGAAGATCTCATGGCTAGATTTTATGGGGGAGCCATAGAAAGACAAACTAGTTAGGACAGGACTAGGAAAACCACTAGACCTTAAACAATTTATTCAAGACACTAAATCAACTCAAATCAACTTGCTTGAAAAATGAAAAAGTCTTAGAAATATCCTATGAACACAAATACATCACTAATTCACAACATTCAATAAATTAGATAGCACTATCACACTAAAATGCTCGGTAAACTATCATAACTAGAATTACAGAGCTCTTTTGTTATTCAAAAACTTAGTTACAATACTCTCTATCTCAGGATTTGAGCCTAACAAATTCTTAGATGTCATTATCCATGTTTTTAGGCCAATTTATTTCTCATCCACTCCTATCTTTTAGGGCATCCAATGCTACCAAGTTACATGCAACATTTGCCATAAATTTCCAATGTTGTCATGACAACGTTTTGGCATCTTTTACATTGATTAGGCCAACTATAATATAGGCCTCTAAGATATGTGGTTCAAATAAATAACCTCATAAATGACCTTAAATCATCTTTTCTACATCTCTCATGTGTTTAGAACACATTAATAACTCAAATGCACACTTTAGACTTCTAAGCCTAAGCTAACCCAAAACAACTAACAATGACTAATTGGTGACCTTAGTTCTAACACTAACTCACCTAGTCTACATTTGCAAGACCTTCTAAGGACCAAAAAAAACTCACACCTCTAACTTGGCTAATCTAAGATAAAATCCAAAACTAAGGGCTATGAGGCTTGCCTAAATGCTCTTGCACCATCCTCCCCTAAACAAAAGAGTTCAATCCACCCTTGGATTGAGTAAGGTGGGATCAATCCCCATCTTTTTAAACATAGCTTCCTTTATCCATACTCATCAGCATTAGGCTGACCATGCCATTTGATCAAATGTTCTTTGTAGTCCTTCTTTCTATTCTTTTTGTAGATTCTTTAATCCAGTGTTAGGAATGAATGCTAGATGTTGACAGTCATTCTGTAGCAGTTGTTGTTGCATTCATGACTATGATTGTCATTGATGTCAACACAGTGATCTTTTAGAGACTAGCAGAGAAGAAAACAATGTTTTGATTAGCACACATGGGATATTGAAAATAGAGGATGTTGAGGTTATATTCTTTGATATGTTATTTGTATATGGTTAAGAGCATAGACATAAATTCATTTATTCATAGAAGTTATGAGCATTTTGGTGGAAGCAGTATTCAGGTAGTGTTCTTGAGTAGCGGTTTGTGGAAATTGGATGATATCTCCTAATCATGATGGAATTTGGTTTTGTGCAGATAAAGGGAAGGTTGAGACACATTGATAGTGACATGGTTCATAGCACAAACTTTGAGGTCGCATGAGTGAAGATTTATTACATCTAGAAGCCGACAATTTTGTGTAATTTTGATGTAGCATGTGGAAACTTTTATTTTGTATTTGTGTGCCGACTCATTTGTAATTATTTGAGTGTGGTATAAAGGAAGGAATGTTTTTCTTTATTATAGAACTAGTAGTAATGTGAAATAAGTGTGAGCATGGTATCATTGAATGTGAATGTAAGCATGAAGTGAAGAAAAGAGCTAATGAAGTTATGAAAGGGAAATTGTGAAGGAAGACATGCGAAGTATAGAAATCTAGAATTGAGATCTAGTGTAGCAGTGAGTGTGGTTTGGTACAGTAAGAAGGTAACATATTTAATATTATTCTTTTAAATAATATTAAGGTCATTTGGACAGTGTGTTCAGTGATCTTACCCTGAAGTTGTTTGGGCAGTGGGTCCTTTTGTCTTCCATAACTCCTAACAGGGTTAGAATCTTTTAACAGGGATTCATATGTAATGAATGTATTTCATAAGACTCTCAATAGATTCCATCCTTTCACAAGGAATATTTATATTAGTGCATCTTTTGTGGGCATCATTCCCACTGGGGTTTACTCTTTGATCATGAGGTTCCCTAGTCAACATATCTTCTGTTATTGTGTATGAATATCTTTCTATGGTTGGTAATTACATTGCCTACATGGTTAAATGCTATTGAAGTTGATAAAGGTTATAATTATCTAATAACTAATTCACCCCCTCCCTCTCAGTTATCTTGGTAGACTTTACTTTCTAACAATTGGTATCAGAGCAGCAGGTCCTTGAAAGAAAAGTTTAATAGCTTAAGGAGATCCATGATGAATTTTAGGAAAGAAAGCCCTAAGTTTGATGGAGTAAATTTTGATAGCTGGAAAGAGAAGATGAAGACACATCTACTATGTTTAGGACCAGGTTATTGGTTGATTACAAAGAATGAGAAGACTATCATTGGATAAGATAATCTTGAGACAAGATCTAAAGATGAGCTAGATCTATTCATGTGTAACATACTTGCAAGAGAAGCACTTTTGACAGCACTTCTGGAGAATGAATACAGTAAGGTAAAATGTTTAACAAAAGCCCATGAAATTTGGAAAGCTTTACACTCTACTTTTTAAGGTGATGAACATGCTAAGAGAGCTACATTACATAATTGGATATGTGCATTTGAAGATATAAGAATGATGGAAGATCAATTTGTTAGAAGCTATATTGGTAGAATGTCAGAAATTATTGCAAGAATAAAAGCTTGTGGAGGAACAAAGACAGAGAATGAAGTGATATGAAAAATTTTGAGGACATTGACTCCTATATTTAAGTAGACAACATAGATGATTGAACAAGTTATACCTTGTACTACAAACTTTACAAGAGAGACTCTTCTTGGAAGATTGGAAGCAACAGAAATGAACCTAAGGGTATCAGGAGACTTACCTAGAATGGAGATAGCATTCAGTGCTCTTAATATTCATCCTACTTTTTCAAGAAGTACCAGTGTGAGTGGAGATTATGCTAGTAGTATCAAATCTAGAAATGAAGAAGATAAGAAGATTGAAGAAGGTATTGCCTTGCTTGTGAAAAGAGAACCAGATGATAAGAAAAATTTTAAATGTTGGACTTGTCAAGAATATGGTCATTTTGCATCTAAGTGTCCTAAGAGAGTTAAAAAGTATAGAAATAATTTTAAGCCTAGAAGATCTAAGGAATTTTATTATGCTAATGATGAATATCTTGAAGCTAGTATAGAAAGAACTTTGAGTGAAAGTGATACTGAGATTAATGATGAAATAGGATTTGTAGCAATTAAAGAAGAGAATTCTAAATTTGATGTTAAGGAAGAAAAAGTGTTAGTTTCCCAAGTTGAAAAGAAAGTTGATTGGATTATAGATAGTGGTTGTTCACATCATATGACTAGTGACATGAAGAAGCTCATAAAGTTTAACAACTATGATGGAGGAATTGTTAGAGTTGGTAACATTGCACCTTGTTTGATTAAACGTATAGGATCTATTATTCTTGATGGAAAGACTAACACTGATGATGTTTACTTTGTTGATGGATTGAAACATAATCTTTTGAGTGTTGGATAGTTAGTGGATAAGGGATATCAAGTTTGGTTTACTGAGACAACTTGTGTGATAAAGGATAAAGATGGAAATCTGGTTGGAACTGGATCTAGAACTAGAGGTAATGTATTTCAGTTGAATCCTACTGAGATGGCATGCTTGATTACTAAAATTGATGACAATTGGTTGTGGAATAGAAGGTTTTGTCATATAAACTTTGATAACATTGTGAAAGTGAGTACTACACTTGCAGTAAGGGATTTGACTAAAATTATGAAGCCTACTAACATGATTTGCAAAGAATGTGTGATGGCTAAGCAAAAGAGAAGTTCATTTCCTAGTAAGAAGTTCACATCGACAGAGAAGTTGGAGATTGTTCATACAGACTTAAGCGGTCCTACCAAGACTAGAGGATTCTATGGAGAAAGGTATTTTATGATTCTTGTTGA
Organism: Chamaecyparis obtusa; assembly: GCA_027943335.1. Classification (NCBI taxonomy): domain Eukaryota; kingdom Viridiplantae; phylum Streptophyta; class Pinopsida; order Cupressales; family Cupressaceae; genus Chamaecyparis; species Chamaecyparis obtusa. Next base: position 39,510 of record BSBK01014767.1, on the reverse strand, counting down.
TGATTTTACAAGAATGATGTGGATTGCATTTCTGAAAGAAAAACTTGAAGCATTTGATAAGTTTAAGATCATTAAGAATAAAGTTGAGAATGAATCTGGAATGAAGATTAAATGTTTGAGATCTTATAGAGGTGGAGAATTTACTTCTAGAGAGTTTAACACATTTTGTGAAGTGAATGGTATTAAGAGATAGTTCTTAGCCCCTAGAACACCTGAACAAAATGCTATTGCAGAAAGAAGAAACAGGTCAGTGATTGAAGTAGGAAGAGCTATGTTATTTGAGAATGATTTAGCGAAGACATTTTGGAGAGAAGCAGTTAATACAATAGTATATATAATGAATAGAGTACAAATAAGAGTAGACACATACAAGACACCTTATGAATTATGGTTTGGACATGCACCCTCAGTTAAGTATTTTAGAATTTTTGGAAGAAAATGTTATATAAAGAGAGATGATGATATTGGAAAGTTTGATCCTAGAAGTGATGAAGGTATTTTTCTTGGATATTCTTTTAAGAGAAAATAATATAGATGTTACAATAAGAGAACTAAAACCATTGTTGAAAGCACAAATGTTAAAGTTGATGAGAAGTTTAAAATTCAGGAAAGAATTCTTGACTATGAATCTGATGAAGAAGCTCATCCTCAACCTAACATTGAAACTACTAAGTTATCCTATGAGACTAACAGTGAATTATTGAATGAGATCCCTGTAGAAGAAACCAGAGAGGAATCTAGAGAATAATCTATAGTTGAAGCAAGATCTATAACTATGACACTGAACAAGTATATATCAAGACATCATCCTGTTGAACAAGTTATTGGAAGTTTGGACAGAGGAGTTCTGACTCGGAATAAGGTACATTTATGTTTGATTTCTCAAATTGAACCTAAATCTACTAGTGAAGCTTGTGAAGATGAACATTGGATTAATGCTATGAAAGAAGAACTAGATCAAATTGAAAAGAACAAGACATGGGAATTGGTCCCTAGACCTAAAGACAAGAATGTGATTGGAACTAAATGGGTATTCAGAAACAAGATGAATGAACAAAGAGAAGTAGTAAGAAAAAAAGCAAGATTAGTTTGTAAAGGATACTCGCAACAAGAAGGAATTGACTATGAATAAACTTTTTCACCTGTGGCAAGAATTGAAGCAATAAGAATGTTCTTGGCCTATGCATCTTTTAAGAAATTTAAAGTGTATCAGATGGATGTGAAGTCAACATTTCTAAATGGAGAATTGGAAGAAGAAGTCTACATTGAGTAGCCTGAAGGTTTTCCTTTGACTCAAGAAGGAGATATGGTATGTAAACTGAAGAAAGCATTATATGGATTAAAGCAATAACCTAGAACTTGGTATGCTAGACTAGATAAGTATTTGTTGAAATTGGGATTTACTAAAGGAACAATTGATAGCAATCTGTATACAAAAGAAATTGAAAATGGTTTGTTGATTATAGTTATTTTTGTTGATGACATTATCTTTGGAGGAGAAGATGAAGCTAGTGACAAATTTGCTGATAAAATGAAGACTGAATTTGAAATGAGTATGATTGGTGAGATGAAATACTTTTTGGGATTATAGATAACACAGAATAGTGATGGTATCTTTGTATGTTAGAAAAAATTACTTGAATGATTTACTGAAAAGATTTGGAATGGAGAACTATAAACTAGTTGGAACACCTATGGTTATAGGACATAAACTATCTAGCAAAGATGAAACACCAGTAGTTGAGCAAAAGAAATACAGATCCATGATTGGAGAATTGTAGTACTTTATACATACTAGACCAGATATACAACATTCAGTAGGAATGGTAGCAAGATTTCAAGCTGAACCTAGAGAGTCACATTATGCAGCAGTAAAGAGCATACTGAGATATTTAAGAGGTACAATGGACTATGGATTGTGGTATGAAAAATCCAATGATTTTACCCTATGTGTATATACAAATGCTGATTGGGGAGGTAGTGTTGATGATAAGAAAAGCACCAGTAGTGGAGCCTTTTTTCTTGGAGGAAGATTAGTTTCTTGGCTAAGCAAGAAGAAAAATTGTATTTCACAGAGCACAATAGAAGTAGAGTATGTAGCAGCAGCAAACAATTGTAACCAAATAATTTAGATGAAGCAGATGCTGAAGGATATTGGAATTAGGTTTGTTGAGACTATTGTCATACATTGTGACAACACCAGTATAGTTAGTATGTCTAAGAATCCTATTTTACATTCTAAGACTAAGCATATAGAGATCAAGTATCATGTTGTAAGAGAGAAAGTTGCTGAAAAAGAAGTCAGACTGGAGTACATAATCACAAAGGAACAAATAGCAGACATATTTACAAAGCCTTTTCCTAAGGATACATTTGAGTATCTGAGAGGTATTCTTGGGGTTATACCCCACCCTAATTTTGAGTAATGATGTAGTTAGTTGCATCCGTCTAGTGGTATATGAGCCCTATCTTTTTAGATTGGATATTTGTACTTCCTCTATGGGGGAGTATGTGAGCTGAGTCATGAGGACTCTTGTGAATATATTTTCTGAATAGTGTCTATTAACATTAAGTTGTTGTTGACATAGTGATGAAATTTCTATCATTGATGTCAATGGGAGAGAAGTGTACATGAAAAACCACTTGTACCATCTGTTGGAGAGAACTGAATAGGATAACAAAGCAAGATTTGAAATGTTTGTCAAAGTAGCAGTATTGGATTTTTGGAACATTGGATGTTTTTCATCTATGTTTCCATCAATGCAAATGGGGGAGATTGTTAGGAATGAATGCTGGATGTTGGCAATCATTTTGTAGTAGTTGTTGTTGCATTCATGACTATGATTGTCATTGATGTCAACACAGTGATCTTCTGGAGACTAGCAGAGAAGCAAACAATGTTTTGATTAGCGCATGTGGGATATTGTAGATAGAGCTATGCAATGTTGAGGTTATATTCTTTGATATGTTATTTTTCTATGGTTAAGAGTGTAGATAGAAATTCATTTATTCATAGAATTTATGAGCATTTTGGTGGAAGCAGTATTCAGGTAGTGTTCCTGAGTAGCGGTTTGTGGAAATCGGATGATATCTCCTAATCAGGATGGAATCTAGTTTTGCACAGTTAAAGGGAAGGTTGAGACACATTGATAGTGATGTGGTTCATAGCACAAAATTTGAGGTCACATGAGTGAAGAGTTATTACATCTGGAAGCTGACAATTTTGTGTAATTTTGATGTAGCATGTGGAAATTTTTATTTTGTATTTGTGTGCCAACTCATTTGTAATTATTTGAGTGTGGTATAAAGGAAGGAATGTTTTTCTTTATTATAGAAGTAGTAGAAATGTGAAAGAAGTGTGAGCATGTTATGGTTGAATGTGAATGTAAGCATGAAGTGAAGAAAAGAGCTAATGAAGTTATGAAAGAGAAATTGTGAAGGAAGACATGCGAAGTACAAAGATCTAGAATTGAGATCTGGTGTAGTAGTGAGTACGGTTTGGCATAGTAAGAAGGTAACATATTTCATATTATTCTACTGAATAATATTAAGGTCATTTGGATAGTGTGTTCAGTGATCTTACCCTGAAGCTATTTGGGCAGTGGATCCTTCTATCTTCCATAACTCCTAATAGGGTTAGAATCTTTTAACATGGATTCAAAATCTCCTAACAGGGATTCATATGTACTGAATGTATTTCATAAGACTCCCAACAAATTCCATCCTTTCACAAGGAATATTTATATTAGTGCATCTTTTGTGGGCATCATTCCCACCAGGGTTTAGTCTTTGATCAAGAGGTTCCCTAGTCAACATATCTTGTGCTATTGTGTCATTGTGTATGAATATCTTTCTATGGTTGGTAATTACATTGCTTACATGGTTAAATGTTGTTGAAGTTGATAAAGTTTATAATTATCTAATAACTGATTCACCCCCCCCCTCTTAGTTATCTTGGTGGACTTTACTTTCTAACATCCAGTATATTATCAGCTTACTTGACTATTAGAGAAGGTAGTTTGAGTTCTTCCACATCTTGGATGACTTCATTTGGGCTTTGATCCATATCAAGTGGTGGTCCTTTGTAAGGAACCAGGTCTACAACATTAAAGACTGGGGACAATCCACTATCCTCTGGAAAATCCACTCTATAAGCATTGTTCCCATACTTTGCCAAGATAGGACTGGGACCTATCCTCCTCATTTTCAACTTGTGTGGAACTCCCTTTCATAGTCTAGACTTGTTTAGATGCACCATCACTTAGTCTCCCACATTGAATTTTATTTCTCTTCTACTCTCATCAACTTTAGTCTTATGCTTCATAGTATTTTTTGTCAAAGTCTTCCTGATTGTGTCATGAATCTCCTCCATTGCATAAGCAAAATCATCAGCATAACAAATTCCCTTCACTCCATCCTTTAAGATGTAGGCCATATACAATTTTAAAGGGGCTCATAGACTCCTCTAAGATGTAGGCCATATACAATTTTAAAGGGGCTCTTCCCTGTTGACCTATTCACAATGTCATTATATGCATACTCAGCCTGTCCAATCAAATGATCCCATTGTTTACCATATTCCTTGATCAAGCATCTTAATAGATTTCCAAGGCTTCTATTTACCACTTCAGTCTGACCATCTATTTGAGGATAGTATGTAGAACCAAAGGATAAATTAGTGCCCAATCTTTTCCAAAGAGTCTTCCAAAAGTGACCCATAAACTTGGTGTCTCTATTTGGCACAATACTCAATGGTAACCCATGGATTCTTACTATCTCTTTGAAGAAGAGAGAGGCTATTTGGCTGACATCATTAGTTGTCTTGGATGGCACAAAATGAGCCATGCTATTGAATCTATCCACAACTACATAAAAACTATCCATGCCTTATCTTATCTTGGGTATCCCAACTACAAAGTCCATGCTCAAGCATTCCCATGGCCTAGTGGGAATAGGTAATGGTTGATATAGGCTTCAATTTGAAGAGGTTCCTTTGGCCTTTTGACACACAATGCAATTTTCAACATACCTTCTAACATCAAGGTTAATTCTTGGCCAATAATAGAACCTTTGAATAAGTTCTTGGGTCTTAGTGATCCCAAAGTGACCACTCAATGCACCATTGTGCTTTTCTCGAATAAAATTCTCTCTAATAGATCCTCTAGGGACACAATTGATTTCCCTTAAATAAGAGATCACTTTTCAAATTATATTCAGCATATTTTCTATGGAAATGATTCTTGTATTCAGCACATACCTTTTAAATGTCTGTAAAATATTCATCATCAACATATAGATCTTTGAATTTATCTATTCCCATGCTCTTCAACTAAATCTCTTGAATGGTAAGAGCTCTCCTACTCAAGGCATGTTCCACCTTGTTGAGTACTCCTTTCTTGTGCTTCATGTTAAATTTTTATGCTTCCATGTATTCAACCCACTTCATGTGCTTATGAGTGAGTTTCTCTTGAGAGTTCAAGAAACTTAGCGCTTGGTTGTCTGAATAGACTATGAACTCCTTGGGAAGAAAATAGTGCCTCCATTTCCTTTAAAGGCCTATACTAATGCATACATTTCAAGTTCATAAGAAGAATAATTCTTCTTAGCTTCACTTAACTTCTCTGAATGAAAAGCCACTAGTCTACCCTCTTGGCTTAAAACAGCTCCAATAGCCACATTGCTTGCATCACACTCTATGGTGAATAGCTTCTCAAAGCTTAGAAAAACTAAAATAGGTTGTGTAGAAATCTTTTCCTTCAACAAATCAAAGCTCTTTTTATCTTGTTCATTCCATACAAATTTAGTCTGCATGCCTCCTTTAATGGTGTCCAACATAGGAGCACAAATAGCACTGAATTTCCTTATAAACTTTCTATAATATTGAGCAAGGAAATGAAAACTTCTTAAATATTTTGTTGTCCTTGGAGTAGGCCAACTTATGTTGGCTTCCACTTTGCTAATGTCCATTTTCAGATTGCCATGAGATAAAACAAACCCAAGGTACACTAGATCTATGTTGATGAACTCACACTTCTCTAAGTTGATCATCAATTTCGCATCATGCAGCTTCTTGATAATATTCTCTAGGTGTTGGAGGTGCTCACCTTGTCTCTTTCTATAAATTAGTATATCATCAAGATATACTAGTTCAAATTTTCCAATGTAGTCTTTCAGGACTTCATTCATGAGTGTCATGAATGTGGAGGGGGCATTAGATAGTCCAAATGGCATGACAAGCCATTCATACACACCTTCATTGGTTTTGAAGGCCATTTTCCACTCATCTCCTTCATGTATCCTAATTTGGTGATAACCACTATTTAAGTCTATCTTGGCAAAATACTTGGCTTCACCTAGACAATCCATTAGGTCTTCAATCCTAGGAATAGGGAACCTATATCTAATGGTCATCTTATGTATTTCCCTTGGATCAGTACAAAGCTTCCAAGTTCCTCCTTTCTTAGGTGCTAGGATAGTGGGTATGGCACATGGGCTAATGCTCTTTCTAATAATACCTTGTCTTAGGAGTTCTTGTATTTGTCTAGCAATTTCCTCATTTTGTTGAGGGGTCATCTTGTAGGCTGCCTTTTTTGGTAGGGTAGCTCCTGGTATAAATTCTATCCTATGACTTATGTCTCTTTTAGGGGTTAATATTGATGGTTGTCCATAGCTTACTATACCTTCATAAGTCTACAACATGCTTTGTATCTCCTTAGGTAACTCTAGATTCTTGGTTGCCTTACCTTCATCTACCTCTCTTGGTCTTAACACCAATGCAAAGGAAATTCCTTCTCCTTCTTCCATGGCTTCTAAGAACTTTTTTTCACCAACCATGAGTACATTAGGACCTTATGTCTTCACCTCCGCGTCCTCTAATAGTGACTAAATTTTGAAAGTCACATTATCCTTCTTGAATGTGTAAGAGTTCTTCACTCCATTATGCATAGCTTGGCAGTCAAATTGCCATGGTCTACCTAGGAGCAGGTGACATGCATCCATAGGTAACACATCACACAATACCTTGTCCTTATACCTTCCAATTGAGAACTCCACCCAAGCCTACTCATTTACTAAGACATGTTGGCCTTTATTCAGCCATGTGACCTTGTAAGGATTAGTGTGGGGTATCCTTGTCATGTTTAGTTTTCTGACTGCTTCCTCTAACATAATGTTTTCAATAGACCGGGAATCAATGATGACTCTACACACTTTTCCCATCATCTTACTATTGGCATTAAGTAGAATTGCCACTAGTGACAACACTTATTTGCATTCTGAGTGCAAACCGAGCAGACAGTGCAAACCGAGCAGACAGTGCAAACCGAGCAGATAGTGCAAACTGAGTAGATAGTGCAAACCGAGCAGACAGTGTAAACTAAGTAGACAGTGCAAACCGAGCAGACAGTGCAAACTGAGCAAGCTAGTACAAACCGAACAGGACAGTGTAAACCAAGTAACATCATGTCTACCAAGTCACCAGTATTTACCAAGTTCAAAACCTACCGAGTGATCAGTATGAACCGTGCCTTCACTTCTACCAAGTGCATGATGATGCCGAGTAATGTAGTGGACACCGAGTATCAGAAAGTCACCGAGTTAGTTTGCAGGAACCATGTAACCATACTTGGGCCGACTTAGTAGCACTTATGTTTATTTGTCAAGCTGACTTTGTAATTGTAATTGTAATTAATTGTTTAAGACTTGTATATAAACAATGTTGTAAAAATGTAAAATGTAAGTAAGAAACATATATGTGAAAAGAAAGAAAGGCAGAGATAAGCGAATTACAAAGGGCTTCAGAAGTATAAGGAACAACAAAGACAAATTCATCACAGAAGGTGATCAGTACATCAGCGAATCTCAATCAGCAATCCAGTTGCAAAGCCAGAGATCTACTATTTCATCCTAACAGGTGAATCAGTACTAAATCCTTTAACCGGGTAGACTTAACAGTCTTTTGTAAAATCTCTTTACCAAGTGCATACTTCATTGTATGTTTGTAAATCCTTTAACAGGGTGGATTTAGCAATCCTTATTGCTCCTAACAGGGCAGATCATCAGAAGTGATCAAATTGTAAGCCTTAACCGGCCAACTTTATTCTGCAGTATTAAAGCTTTGTGGGTTTCATCCCCACCCCAGTTTTACTTTCTTTTGGAAGGTTTCTAGGTAACCAAATCTATGTGTCATTATTGTGAATGCTTTTAAGTTTCATGCTTTCTGTATGCAAAGGTTAAAAGTAAATTACATGTTAAATTGAAAGAAAATTTGGAGTTAATGATTCACCCCTCCCCTCTCAGTAACTTGGTTAATTCCTGAATATTTCCAACAATTGGTATCAGAGTAGCATTGGTTCTCAAGGTAAAGCTTAACTAGCTTGAGCAAAGATCCAGGACAATGGAGGTATTCAAACTGAACAAGGTGATTGAAAATGAAAAGCTAGATCTGGAAATGGCCATAGCTAAACTCAAAGAAACAAAAGAACATCTTTCCCAATCCCTAAGAAGAAGGAAGGAACTTGCAAATCAGATGAATGATCAGACTTACATTGAAGAAAAGATTGAAGATCTTTTTCCCTCAAATAACTCAGATGAAGCAAACAATGCTATCAAAGAACTCCTAGAAAAGAATGGGTCTCTGTAGGAAGAAGTGAGAAAATTGAAAAGAGAACAAGAGCTACACTCTACAAGATTCTGTGAGATCTTAGAACAAAGAAACAAGTTGAAAGATGAATTAGATGGAAGAAACATTGAAGTCCAAAATAAAACCCTTCAGCTAGAAAACCTAATTGATCAGATATCTCATACAAATGAGGAAATTCTGAATCTAAGATCAGAAATAGAAAGCACAAGAGAAGAACTAAGATCTGAAAAGGAAATCAATCTAAGATTGGTGGATGACCTAAACGCTGAAAAACAAATCAATGAAGGAATGCTAAAAAGCCAAGAAGACTTGAATCAGCTGTATGAGCGAAATCTTCATAGGCAAAAATGAAAAGCAGGACTTGGATACAAAGGAGAAGGTGAATCCTCTAAGCAAGGTACTCAAAGAAATCAAAAACCTACTTGTAATCATTGTGGTAAAATAGGACATACTTCAAATAAATGTTGGAACAATGAAAAAGCAGAATTCAATGGAAAATGTTACAGCTGCAATCAACCTGGTCACAAAGCAAATGAATGCAGGGAAAAACCTAGATTCAGAGGTAATTGTCACAAGTGTAACAAACAAGGTCACAAGGCATCCGAGTGTAGATCCAAGACATTTAATCCAGCAGAACAAATTATGAAAGCAATGTTTGGATGGGACTACAACACCTGGTGTAGATGTCATTACTATGGAGAATATGGACACATTGGCATGAATTGCATAAAACATCATCTAAGGAAAAGAGATACTACTGTAAGATGCTTCAAATGCACTAAACTCGGTCACATAGCCAGAAACTACATGAATGCTAGTGAAGTTGAAGATGGAAAGAAGAATGAAGCAACTAAGGTCAGGAAACAGGTAAGACAAAAATGGATTCCTAAAGCTACCGAGCAATCCAATCCAAGTAATGGAATGGATGGCTCTACCGACCCAAACTAAATTTCCAAGAAAGCACTGGAACTGTATTCTCATAGATCAATCTCAAGTAGTTCTAGAACCAAAATTAAAAGAAAGATCTAAATCAGCATGCAAGATGCAGTAAGATCACAGGGAGGTCGGTATCAGTCTTCACCGAGCAAGGTCGGTACCTGTCTTTACCGAGCGAGGTCGGAGCAATATGAATTCTCAAGTTCACCAAGTTGCAAAGTCTTTACCGAGCAATTAATTCTTAGTGGGTGACAGTCTGTCAGAATTCATACCCTAATTTGTACTGAGCATTAATGACAGAGTTGTAAACAAAAAGAAAGTAATCGAACTCATTCTTCACCGCGAATCTTTATCACTTTGAGAGAAGAAAATTTCAAGAGCAACCCAGCGATTCAATACTTTTACAAAAGGAATTTTCTGTGAGCTACCATGGCATCATCCAGCACTTCAACGAAGAAAGGATCTGATATGTTAGTCCAAGGGGAATGGAAAGCACCAGATTTCAAGATCGTGCCCGCAATTGCAGCAGCCCTAGATCCGAATAGAGCTCAATCTCAAATTCCTCCTAAGGTACTGCTTATTAACCATATCCGCAATCATTTTAACTGTTCAATTCATGAAATGGGGAACCTAGAACTAGATATTGTGCGTGAGGAACTGTGTGTGGATGGTATTCTGAAACCCAAGCACAAACATCTGGAAGATAAAGGTTTAGTTCACATTGCACATCTACCTCAAAACTTTTGAGATAAATTGGTTAGATACATTCTCAGCCGTGTACATGATGGCAAGATTTGGCTTGAGAAACCTATAGAGATCACAAAGAAGATGATTCAAAAAATCACCGGTCTTCCCATGTTGAACAAAGCAAAAACTACCAAAACCCTAGGTCGGATGGAACTAGAGAAGAAAACCCTAGCCGAGTGGGACGGTAGAGGCATGAAAGTTAGCAGCATTACCGATGCTGAACTGAAGTTTGGTACACACATTATTGCCCATAAGATTTACAGTTCTAGTCGACAGAATAGTGTCTCCTGTGAAGCTATTGACCTAGCATACAAAGTGGTCAAGAATAACTTAACATTTGACCTAGCAGACTTATTGTTAAAGCAGTTTAACAAAAACATGGAAAGCATTAAAACTTCCAAAAACAATCCATGTAAGTTTGGATCCTTATTGGTCTGTTTATTCTTCTATGTTTAGAAATTCTTCCCTTCTAAAGGAAAAGTTGTATGGAGAAAAGATGTGCCAGTCCTCTATGAAATAAATGAATACATCTCAGAAATGGGTGAAAATTTTGAAAGCATCATGGATAATTATTTTGAGTCTTTCAAAGAGAAAATGAATGACAGATTCTGGATTCTATAGAAGTTGGTGGAAGATTACAAAGATGACATTTGTTTTATGGTGGATTGTGATAATGTATATATTCAAGCAGTTAAACTGAGGACTGTATATGTAAAACCTCTTCCTTATGAGGTAAATATTGATGAAACCAAGAATATCATTGAAGCTCTTCTTAATCAGCCTGTCAATCCCAAAGCTCCATATTTTGGAACATATGATGAAGCTAAGGTGAGAATTGAACTAAGCATAAAGCTTCCACAGGCGGTAAACAAAGGAAAGAAGAGGATAGCCAAAATGCAAATGATAACCAAGGACAAAGAAGAAAAAGATGAAGAAGAAGAGGAAAAGGATGAGAAAACAGAGGAACCAGAACCTGCAAAGAAGAAAGGAAAGGTTTTCATCACTAAGGCACCTAAGCCTCCCACTGTTGTATTTACAAGGAGAAATACAAGAGGTAAGGCAGACAAGGAAGACAAGGCAGATAAAGACATAGTATTCAAAAGGCCTCCTCTAAACCTTCAAGAAAAGCTCAAACTCTTTAGAGACGGATCAGGATCTGGAGTAAGTAACATAAAATCCTTAAAATATGAAACCAGATCGGAAATAGAACAGAAGGAAATAGAAGATGCTGTTATTGAAAAGATGGGACAGTGGAAATACTCTCCTGAAAAAATAGCCCCACAGGTTCCAGTAGTTCTATTAAATCCAATAAAAATGAGATGGAGTAATGCAAAGCAAACTGTGATAGACATATTTGATCAAACCCTGAGACAGTTGATGCCGAGCTTGAAAAATGATGAAGTAAAGAAGGCATTAAAAGAAAATGAAAGTAAGATGACATTAAAGTTCAATACTTGTTTGATTTTGATTAACAATATTGAATCGGTTGTGAAGGTTGCAAATGCCACATGGAAGAACATATACCACCTTCACCAACCGAGTATTGAAATAGTAATAATAAAAGATATTGAAGATGACAGTGATGAACAAGAAGAAGACACTGAGGTAGATGATACTGTGAGGATAGCAGGAGAAGTCATTGCATCCCTTCCTACCTCTCCAGTAAAAGTTTCTATATCCAGTTCGGAGACACCTTCAAGCATGGTTGTGACAACTTCCACATTTGTCCAATCATCCATAGCAACAACAGAAGCAGCTACCATTTCTTCTACCGAGTTGCAGTCTCCCGCATCATCAAGTTTTCCAGTAGTAAGTTTTCCAATTTTTGAATCTTCAAGTGTAAATATTTTAAGCTCTCCAGTAGAAAGTATACCAGTATCTATAGCCAGCCCTACTTTATCTACTGTCACTACTACCAAAGCATTAAGTTCAGATAAGCCTAAGGCTCTACCAAGTATAAAATTTTTGGGTAAGAATGTAGTAGAGGATATAGACCTAGATGAAGAGATAGAGATTCCTACATTAGATTTTGCAAATCTATCAGCGAACCAAATGCAAAATATAGGTGAGATCCTCCAAAGGAAAGAAAAACAAAAGAAGCTTAAAGAGGAGAGAGACAAAGAATATCAAATCATCAAGGATGCTAAGGACATTTTGTCTGATGCATTAGGCATTAAAGTAGACTCCTCCCAACATGTTTTGTTACAATTAGCAGAAGCAGTTGATAAATACAATGAGGATTCATTTGGGACAGAAAAATTAGTTGAAAGAGCCGAGAAGAGATTCAACAATAAAGTGCTTGAGCACATTGCTCAGCACATAGCTATTAACCAAGTAGAATTGTCTTTAGTTTTGTCAAACACTAAATCTATCTATTCGAATGCTACCTCTCTTTTGGCCAGATTGTGCAATATTGTCGAGTTCACAAAGGATGTTAAAGATAAAATGAATAAAATGGATGAGGATATGAAGATTAGCATACAGAAGCTGCAACTTGAACCAAGTTCAAGCTCTGCTCATCACATGAAAATTTCACACCTATCAAATATGCAGTCTGATCTACTGAAAGAAGACACAAGGATCTGGTCCACACTGCTAGACATCCAACACATGATCCTTCCCATCATGAATACAATGTATAAGCACATTGAACATTCCAAAACATTGATTCATGACAATCATTTCTCTATAGCAGATCACATGATTGAACTCTCTGCAGAAGTCCAAATTGCAATACAAACATGTAAGATCCTGCAAGAAAGTTGGGACAGAACCCTGGCACTAATAATGAAGGTACATTCTGATTTTCTATCAAATTTTGGATTCTCTCTATAAATAACCTGTATAGACACCTTTGGCATTATCGTCAAAAAGGGGGAGATATGTATAGAAGAAGATTTGTATAGAAACAGTTAGCACATTGAAAGGGGGAGACAATGTATAAAGCCCTATAACAAAGACAAATTTTGAAAAATCAAAATAAAACTCAGCATGATTCATGTATATAAGTTTTGGCCAATAAGTGTTTTTGTCACTAATGCTAAAGGGGGAGATTGTTGGCATTAAGCAGAATTGCCACTAGTGACAACACTTATTTGCATTCTGAGTGCAAACCGAGCAAGTTAGTACAAACCGAACAAGACAGTGTAAACCGAGTAACATCATGTCTACCGAGTCACCAGTATTTACCGAGTTCAAAACCTACCAAGTGATCAGTATGAACCGTGCCTTCACTTCTGCCGAGTGCATGACGATGCCGAGTAATGCAGTGGACGCCGAGTATCAGAAAGTCACCGAGTTAGTTTGCAGGAACTGTGTAACCATACTTGGGCCGACTTAGTAGCACTTATGTTTATTTGTCAAGCCGACTTTGTAATTGCAATTGTAATTAATTGTTTAAGACTTGTATATAAACAATGTTGTAAAAATGTAAAATGTAAGTAAGAAACATATATGTGAAAAGAAAGAAAGGAAGAGATAAGAAAATTACAAAGGGCTTCAGAAGTATAAGGAACAGCAAAGACAAATTCATCACAGAAGGTGATTAGTACATCAGCAAATCTCAATCAGCAGTCCAGTTGCAAAGCCAGAGATCTACTGTTTCATCCTAACAGGTGAATCAGTACTAAATCCTTTAACCGGGTAGACTTAACAGTCTTTTGTAAAATCTCTTTACCGAGTGCATACTTCATTGTATGTTTGTAAATCCTTTAACAGGGTGGATTTAGCAATCCTTATTGCTCCTAACAGGGTAGATCATCAGAAGTGATCAAATTGTAAGCCTTAACCGGCCAACTTTATTCTGCAGTATTAAAGCTTTGTGGGTTTCATCCCCACCCCAGTTTTACTTTCTTTTGGAAGGTTTCTGGGTAACCAAATCTATGTGTCATTATTGTGAATGCTTTTATGTTTCATGCTTTCTGTATGCAATGGTTAAAAGTAAATTACATGTTAAATTGAAAGAAAATTTGGAGTTACTGATTCACCCCTCCCCTCTCAGTAACTCAGTTAATTCCTGAATATTTCCAACACTTACACTTTATCCTAAATAGGGACCTCATTTGGCTTGGCTCTTCTTTCACCAGATCCTTGATTAATGTTATCCTCATCATGAGGTTCTCACCTTCCTCTAATGTCAGTGGTACCTCAGGGTGTTTCTCTACTACATTTATCTCCTCATGAACAAAATTAGTTCTCTTTTCACCTCCTTGTGAAGTACTACCATTCTCTGGACACCTATAGGTAGGGTGTCCCATTTGGTTACAGTGATAGCATTTCATATTGGAAAAATAATTTCCTCTTCCTTGTCCACCACTTCTTCCTCTAAAGTTAGAGTTCCTTCCTCTACCACCTCTACTAGAGCTTCCCTCTTGTTGCTCAGTGTATTTGACTTATCCTTGAGTCCTTGATTCTGAACTCCTTCCACCATATCCACCTCTTTGTACTCTACTATCTCTTCGTCCACCTCTTCCTTTGGAGTTTTTTTCTTTATTTCTTTTTCCTTTCTCCTCAATCTTCAAGGCCATCTGATAACATTGGCAGCTAGTTTTGAAGTTAACAAGACTCATGTCTTCTTGAATAGACCACTTAAAACCATTCAAATACCTAGCTAATTTAATGCTTTCATCTTCTACCACTTTTGATCTCAAACACAACTTTTGGAACTCTTCGGTGTATGCTTGGACATCCAAATATTTTTTTCTAAGATTATGTCTCCTTCTATGTAGCTGAACTTCATAGTCATCAGGTAAGTAGGTATGCTTCACCTTAGTCACTATGTCCTTCCATGTAACTATTGGACTCTTTCCTTCTTTCTCTTTTTCAGTTTGAAAAAACTTCCACCATGTGAGTGTTGAACCTCTCAAGCCTAGACTTGGCCACCATCACTTTTTGGGCCTCTGATATACCATCACATTCAAAGTGATTCTCTATGCTATCTATCTAGTCCATGACTGAATCTGGATCCATTTGTCCAATGAATAGTGGTACACCCTCCAAAGCTTTGGCATGTGAGGCCTTTAGTGCCTTCAAGAAGGGTTCTTCAAGAAGAACAAGGTTAGGGTTTGGAGATTCCTCCTCCAATTCTAATTCCTTTTCCCTTGATTATTTCTCTTCCTTCTTATCTATCTTATCTTTCACCTTATCAACTTTTTCTTCGACTTCACCCAAGAGTTCTTCCATTTGAGCCAATATTTCCCTTAGCAATCTATTGTCCTCTTCTTGGTCTTCCACCTTCTTAGTTAACTCAGAATTAGTCACCATTGCTTTATCTTCTATTGACCCAAAATATGTATTCTCTCCTACTGATTCAGTAGGTTGTAACATCAACCACAAGCCTAGTCAAAACAAGCTCTGATACCAATATGGTGTATGTGCATCTAGGTTTTCTTGCACAATTACTAAGAAGACCTTTCTTGTCTTCTTGAAGGGTCCTAATTTCCTCTGGGACCTCAAAAGGATTAGATGATTAACTAAGGCCTTTCCTAACTCTTCTTTAAGAGCCTCACTCCTTTTGGTTCACCTTGAAGGACACTCACCTTGTTGTTTCCTCAATGCTTTCTCCTACACTTAGAAGGCTCTAAGTGCCATCTTCACACAAACATTAGAAATCATTGTAGGGGTGCCAAAATCATTGAAAAAATTCCATATGATTCCATTTGGATCCATCTTGAAGGATCTCCAAGAACTTTTCTATCGGGTTCAAGAATTTTCCCTGAGGAGGCCTAATTAGGCCTAATTCCTTGTAGCCCTTGATAGGGTCTTTTTCCACTTTCTTGCCAAAAATTTCCAAAAAACTGGAAAAACTAATCCCACATTTGAATACCCTTTTTTATTTTATTAAGGATTCTGAAGGGTTTAGACTCCTAGGTCATTCGTACACAGGGTTCCTATTATCTAGGTCAAATAGGGCTAATAGGCCTAGTTTATAGGACCTTACTAGTTTCTTGCTCAAATCTCAATCAAATGGATTGATAGACTCTCAATCCTCCTATAATGTTAATATATGTTCATATCACACTTGGAACTATACTTTTTCCATACTATACTTCTATCCCCTGCATTAAATCTTAGATTCTTTACTGTCAAACCACTAATCGGGCACTCTAAGCTTGCCTAGGGCTTGATATTAGAAATATCTACTTGACTCTCCATGACTCCTAACTTTGAATATATGTAGACCAATGGCTCCCCTAAAATATTCATCTACCCTTAGGAAGATTTCATGGCTAGATTTCATGGGGGAGCCATAGCAAGACAAACTGGTTAGGATAGGACCAAGAAAACCACTAGAGCTTAAACAATTTATTCAAGACACTGAATCAAATCAAATCAAATTTCTTGCATAATTAAAAAGTCTTATAAATATCCTATGAACACAAATCTATCACTAATTCACAACATTGAATCCATTAGATAGCACTATAACACTAAAATTCTCAGTAAACTCTCATAACCAGAATTGCAAAGCTCTTTTGCTCTTCACAAAATTAGTTACAATACTCTGTACCTCAGGATTAAAGCTTGAGAGTTTCTTAGATTTCATTCTCCATGTTTTAAGGCCAATTTATTTCTCATCCACTCCTATCTTTTAGGGCATCCAATGCTTTTGAGTTGCATGCAACATTTGCCATAAATTGCCAATGTTGTCATGACAACGTTTTGGCATCTTTTACATTGATTAGGCCAACTAGAATATAGGACTCTAAGCTATGTGGTTAGAAGAAATAACCTCATAAATGACCTTAAATCATCTTTCCTACATCTCTCATGTGTTTAGAACACATTAATAACTCAAATCCACACTTTAGACTTCTAAGCCTAAGCTAACCAAGAACAACTAACAATGACTAATTGGTGACCTTAGTTCTAACACTAACTCACCTAGTCCATATTTGCAAGACCTTCTAAGGGAAAAAAAAAACTCACAAATATATCTTGGCTAATGTCAGATACAAGCCAAAACTAAGGGCTATGAGGATTTCCTAGCTACTCCTACACCAGGATGTGATAGCATGGTCAGAGGTCACATGAGTGGAGAATTATTTTTTTGGAAGCCAACAAATTCTATGTTATTGTGAAATATTGTGTAATGTATTAAGGTTTATATTTTGTAATTGGTTAAGCCTTGTTGGCCAACTCATTTTTAATTATTTGAGTATGGCATAAAGGAAGGATTGTTTTCCTTTATTTTTAGAAATAAAATGTGTAAGGAATTACGGAATTAAGAAATATATGTTGTAAGAGGATATGTGAATTGTAGAGATCTCATATTGCGATCTAGTGAAGTAGTTGGTGTGATTTGGCACAGTTAGAGGAGAAAAGATAAGTTGCTGAGATAAGTAATTATTTGGTATTATTTAGTTTGAGTAATACAGAGATTAGTTGGATAGTGTGTTCAATGATCTTTCCCTTGAAGTTGTTTGTATAGTGGGTCCTTCTATCTTCCATAACTCCTAACAGGGTTAGAATATTTTAACAGGGATTCAAAATCTCCTAACATGGACTCATAAGTACTGAATGTATTTCAGAAGGCTCTTAATAGAGTCTATCATCTAACAAGGAATTTTTATATTAGTATATCTTTTGTGGGCATCATTCCCACTGTGGTTTACTCTCTGATGAAGAGGTTCCCTAGTCAACATATCTTGTTTTATTGTGTTTTTGTGCATGTTTATCTTTCTATGATTGTTTCTTACATTGATAACATTGTTGAAATATGTTGATGATGATAAAATTTGTATTTATCTGATAACTGATTCACCCCCCCCCTCCTCAATTATCTTGGTGGAATTTACTTTCTAACAGACATGACATGATGAAGGATAGAAGAACTTGAATGATTTGGAATGATGTATTCTCCTATTAGAAGACAAGCTGCACTACCACCTTGAAGGAAGAAGCATGATGTAAGAAGGGAAAATGATTGAACTTGAGATGCTTGAAGATGGTTTCTCTTAATCACTCCTAAAATGATAATGTAGCTTGATTGATGATGATACAATGTGAAAATGAAATTCCCAATCCTACTTATATCCTAGTTTTGGGATGGAAAATAAAGCAGGATGACCTGGAAATAAAAATAAATCAATTGACAAACCAAAGACACTTCAGGCCCCACACCTGAAACCCCTCAGAGAAGATGTCAATTTGGTCGACCTCTTCCTTGGGAATAGGTCAACTGAGTTGATTTGTTCCCTATAGAGGTCCCAAAATGGGGCACTAGAGACCTCAGAGGGAGTGCAGAAAGAATCAAGAGAAAATGAATCCACCAGAAGATATGGTAAAAAAGGTGACAAAATAACACCTAAAGGACCATGCCAAAGAGAGAGAGAGAGAGAGAGAGAGAGAGAGAGAGAGAGAGAGAGAGAGAGAGAGGAGACCATCTCGGGTCCTTGGCAATCCTGTGTCACCAAAAACAAGTTTGTTTTTTCCTCTATTGCTCGGTTCCTTCTTTAACTAATTTGGCTAGGTAGTTGCTCCATTTCCTTTGTTAACCGAGTTGGTCGGTTAATTCCCTAGCACTCAGTTATCTTTTCCTAGTGCTCGATTATCCTTGCTTATCAAGTTGTTTATTTTATTTTCTATTGAGGCCGACTTGTGCAATTAATTTTGGTCATAGATTTAATGTTGGTACCTATCATTGGGAAGTGCATGGACCTAGATCTGGTCATTCCTTCTGTTAATGGTGGATCTGAAGGCTGACTTGTTCATTTGCATATATTGTAATCTTTTTTTGTATTTTGAGGAGATCAATTAGGACATAAGTTTGATAGAAGATAGAAATTAGATGATTGAAGATAGTTTTAGATCCTCACATGTTGGAGGACATTTGTACTTGAATTGTAATATCTGGCCCTAACTGGGAAGGCCTTATAGCCCGACATGTATCAATCAATTTGAAGAAATATAAGGAGTTGATCTACATTATCTCTCTCACTTGTGTGTTATTACTTCTATGTGTTATCTCTGTTAGGGATTTTTCTTGTGGGTCAAACTTGGCAAGGATATTGGCTTGATTCTTAGTAAATAGGTTTCCAAGTTTGCAAGAAAAGCCTAATTGATGAAGATTGAATAAGATCCTCCTTCTTCTTTGAGCTCCATAGGACTCAGGTGGGTATTTCCTACAAATAGGTTACTATCTTTCAAGTAAGCTATGGACTGGTGGATTAGGTCTTCATTGTCATGCTATTGAGTTCACTAGAAGTACATTTATGGAAGATAATTCTAAAGATAGCTAAGAACAAACAGTTGCAAAATGTGAGTAATGAAACTCCTAGTATGATAACATGAATAATGGCATAAGGGTGATGAGTCCTTCTTTTTATGAGTAAAACTCAAGGAAGGCTAACCTCTGATTCACTCTTCAAGGAATCAACAACTATGGATGGTAAAACATCAAGAATAGTCCTATTTTTTGGGTACATGAACATGAAATGAAATGGTAATGATAGTGATAAAATTTGTGCTTGACAATAGAAATGTGTTTGAATAGCAGAGATCAGACCAGTGCCTAATCCTTTGGACAAAGGAGTCTAACATAAATCAATAGGATAATTTCAAGGAAATACAATGGTATGCCTTACAAACCACATACAATTTACATAGAGTGCCTTACAAACCATCTTCTCAATCTAGGTTTTCTACCATCAAGATCTCCACAAATGTGTTCATTCCCTCAAATTGCACATGAGGATTTAATCCTTTCCTTGAAAGGAACTTATGCAACAATTAGATAGCTACCTTACAACTAGTATGTTCTATATTCCTTACAAATAGAAACACACAAGAATAAACACAAAGCCAAGAGACAATAACAAAACCAAGGTAGAAATTGTATTGTATTTCATGAAAGTGTATCAATACATACAAGGAAACTTTTCACTCAAAAACTCAAGATCAATAATCTTCTCTGTAAAGCTTGTATTATTAGCATTCAACCATCAAGAATATGGAACCAGAGAATAGAATCCCTTAGAATGCCAAAAATTGGAACCCAGAACCAAAAGATTGGAAAACCACAAAGCTAGGAAAACCAAAAAATCTTGGAACCCTTACAAAATCAAAACTCTTACTACTTATACCATTAGCTATCTTGGAATTCTAAAAGAATTCAGGATGCAGCAAGCTTCAGATAGCTAGGGTTAGGGTTTCACCTACTAAATGAACCAATTTCAATCAACAATTAATTCCAGGGGAGAAAACCAAGCAACCTAGACAAACAGATCCGAGAATTGATCTTCATCAATGAAAAATCTTGATTTGTACCGAAGATCATGCAAACACCATCCCTTGTCAGTCTAATTGTACATCTGCAACATGCTTTGAGCTTCACCTATGTTCATTTTAAGATGGTATAGGTGTCTACAATCAATCATCAAACCCTTTGGATCATCCTACAATAGTCGACACAACAACTTCATCAAATCCTACCACTAAAACAATCAATTTTTAGTCCTTTTGTCACTGGAAACCATTTAAAATTCAAATTCCCAATGGTAATGATCAGTTGGGAAACTTTAAAACATGACTGTTGATTACATCTCTTCTCGATAGATCGGGTGGTTCACAAAACTTCTCCAACAGTCATCAAAACCCTTTAAAAAGTTCTTTCCATATCATTAAACCTTCGAACCAATCAAAATAGAGCATGTCAGTGATGAAAAGGCACCACGTAGCATACTAGACCCACACTTTATAAAGTTTTAATTGCATGGTTGGTGCATAATCTCATAGCCCTAACAGACTCCATGAGATCATACACCATTCATTAGATCTTCCACACTAGCATCACTTTGAATATCTCAGGCCCACTGACATGTCCAAAATTCCTTCCAGCTCAGCCAATCAGAAAGCAACACATCAGCAACAAGTCACCAGGCAGTCCCACTTCTCGGCCAAGCACCTAACCTTTTGCACATTTGGCGAATACGTGACTGTAAGAAATTCCAAGTTGCTTAATACTTAGTCTTAACCTCGGTCTAGTCAAGTAATTCAGTGAACAAAATTTTTTGCTGAATTGCTGAGTTTTTATTTAACCCTGGGTTACATTCCATGAATACAAAAACCTTCATTCACTAGTTCGCAAGATAATTTCACAACCCACCTCAAGAAACATTTGGTGAATCAGTGACCAAAGATAATCGTATGTTCACCTAATACATTAGGGCTTCACCAATTTATCTAGAGATTCAGAAAATAGACCACTCGCATATTCACTAAAAGGACTTAGAACCCCGTCAAACACCTGGCAAATGAGCGAACACATAGAAAAATATCAGTGCCGCCAAACTTTTGTCTAAGCCGTCGAAAACTTTGATACCCTTGGGCCCACCTAACAACACATCTGACATATTCCTATGCGGACCAATAAGAAATGACCAACTGTGCACACCTGGTAGTGGACCCACTGAAAGAAAAGATTACGTCACAAAGAAAAATCAATGGTTGTCATAAAACCACAAGCCTCTGACATATTCTATCAGATCTCATGACAACCGTTGGATCAACCTTTTTATATTGATTTGATAGATCCCCTGACATGAAACAAATCAATGGTCAGGCTTAAGCCCTCATAAGCCATGAAGATTCCACCAGAACATACACCCACCATCGATGAAGAATCTTGCCCCTATTCTGACAAACCTCTGACACAGAAAAGAATCAATGGCTGGTCTTATAGCCTCATGTGTTAGAAATAACCCTTAAGATCATACGCTGGCCATCGATGCTCTGCCACTATTAGAACCACTGAACCTCTAAAATCATTTGCCCCACTGACAATATTCTAAGTCATTAATATGTGGACCAATGAGAAAATGTTGACTAAGCATGCTTGGTATGTGGACCCATTATTGAAAAAGCACTAGCCGTGAAAAAGAATCAATGGCTGGCGCAACTTCACAACCCTCTAACACACTCCATAAGATCTTATGCCTATCATTGGATCAAGATGGTGTCAGAAAGCTAGGCCCAGGAAAGGCGAAAGGCCGGAGACTTTAGGAAATATTAAAGCACTAGACTTAGGAAAAATTACACTAACGGACCTAGGAAAAATTAAAGCTGGGTGCTTGGAGACTTAGGAAAATAAAGGCCACCAGGGTAATAAAATTTAATGCACATGCCTTAAAGAAATTTTAAGTGGCCTGAAAAAGTAACATGAAATTAGAACAGGGCTAGGGCACACTTAGGGTTTTCCTTGCAAACGGATAGATTTTTGAAATTTTGCCTAGGGTGTTACCAAAAATATGGAAAAATAACTGCAAAGGCTAGAAGAAAACTAGTAAAGCCATGAAATTTTTGTAGGTGCCAATAGTGGCTCTATTTGAGGATGTTCAAACACAAGTTTTAACAAGAACCACAGGACTCTGGGATGCAGACCAAAAACCAGTAACTGACAATAGGGAAAGAAACACACAACTTGAAAGGAAACAAACCTGTACAAGATTTACAAATTATTTACACATGCATGAGAATCAAAAACTTAACTAAAAAAAGGTTTCAAGAATTGCCCATGCACTGGAAATTCAAAAACTTCACCATCCATGTTCTTCAGTAAGTAGAAATCCTTCCCAAAACTATCATGAATCACAAAAGGACCAAGCCACAGTGATTCAAATTTCTTATGCTTCCCTTTATCTTCTACTCTTACATTCCATTGAAGTACCAGATCATCAGCCTTGAATTTCGTGGTAGTTTCTCTTTTTTCAAATAAGTACTTCATCTTCTATTGCAACTTGATATTATTCTTCTGACTTTCTTTTCTCTGTTCATCCAATTCTATCAGCTACATAATTATATTCTGCATAGGCTCTGTAACATCCAATTCTTCATCCTGAATAAACTGATAAACTAGAATTAGATTATTTATAGGTAGTCTTGATTGAAAACCATATACAAGCTCAAAGAGGGACTTCCCAGTGGCTCTTTTCACTGTAATCCTATTTGCCCATAAGGCCAATCTCAACTTGGAATGCCAAGCTCTCTTATTCTTTCCAAGTGTTTTCTTCAAGATTGTCAGGATACTTTTATTGCTAGACTCGACCTATCCATTTTCTTGAGGATGATAAGGAGATGAATAGGAAGTGATGATTCCATTTTCATTACAAAACTCCTTAAAGTCATCTGATCTGAAACACATTGCATTATCTATAATCAACTTCACAGGAACACCAAATATGGTCAAAATATTGTCAAGTAAGAAATCAATCACCACTTTACTTGTTTCCCTCTTTGTAGGAATAGCCTCTATCCATTTTGTGAAATAGTCAGTTGCAACAAGTATATAACTATGTCCTCCACTAGATTTCTCAGCAAACTAACCTATGAAATCCAAGCCCCACATGGAAAATGGTGCTTCAACAGCTATTGGGTTCAATGATAGTGCTCCTGAGTACTTTAATTTTGAAGCAAATCTCTGACAAGGTTCACATTTCCTAACATACTGGAATGAATCTTTAAAAAAGGTAGGCAATAAATAGCCAGCCCTTAAAATCTTGTGAGCAGTAGTCCTTGTTGAAAAATGACCTCCACAAACACCAGCATGCATTTCATCTAAAGCCTTCTCTACCTCATATCTGTCAAGACAAACCAATAAGACTCCATCTCTATTTTTCCAATACATGTCTCCTTGTATCAATGTATATTTTTGAGCTTGCAATTTCAAGGATCTTTTTTGGTTATCTATCATATAGTCTGGGCATCTAGCATTCTTTATGAAATAGACAATATCAGCATATTCTAGTTGCAATTCAATACTTGTAATTGTCATATCAAGAGTTCCTTCATTATTTACATGGACTAAGTCCATATTTTCTTCAGTCATCAATTTTTCCAGGCCTTGTCCTCTCAAAAGCTTAGTGATATGGATTTCTAAATTGAATTCTTGAATTCTAGTAATCCACTTGCATCTCTTTCCAGTAACTTCAGACTGAGTGAGGACATCCTTAACTACTGCATGTGGGACATATGCAAGTACCTTTGTACAAACTAGATAAGGTCTAAAAGATTTGACTTCTTTTACCAATGCATATGCCTACTTCTCCATCATCTCATAATTTAATTCAGTAGCCTAGAAGAATTTGCTAAAAAATGCAATTGGATGTTCAAAACCTTCATTGTCCTTTTGCAATAAAACAATAGCAATGGTGTGAAATGATGCAAAAGAGAACAATGAAAAAGGCTTGGTATAGTCAGGAGACCTAAGCATAGGTTCTTGTTGGACCACATCTTTAATCTTCTCAAATGCATCCTGAGCTTCTACAGTCCATTGAAACTTCACATCCTTTTTCAACAACCTTACTATAGGCTTGACAATTTCAGCAAAATTTGCAATGAATCTTCTAACAAAATTGATCTCTCCTAAAAATGACTACACACCCTTGATATTTTTTGGTATAGACACTTTCCTGATGGCTTCAACTCTCTCTGGATCAATTCTTATTCCATCTTTCAATACAATGTGTCCTAGAAGCTTTCCCTCTTTGACTGAAAAATTACACTTCTTTCGATTCAGAGACACACCATACTCCAGAGCTTTGACAAAAATCTTTTCCAAGTGAAAACAATGATCATGAGCCTTCTTGGAATAATCAGTTAGGTCATCCTGGTACACAACCATAAATAGATCAATATATTCCTTAAAAGCAACATTCATGGCTCTTTGGAAAGTTGCTCTAGCATTTCTGAGACCAAATGGCATTCTGACATAAACATAGGTTCCCCAAGGTGTGGTGAATGCTATTTTGAATTGCTTAGATTCCTTTACCAACACTTAGTTATATCCAGAAAACCATCCATCATAGATAATAATTCACATCCAGTGACTTTATGTAACATTGCCTCCATGTTAGGCAGTGAATAATTATCTTTCAATGATGCAACATTCAAATTTCTGAAGTCTACACACAACCTAATGTCACCATTCTTCTTTCTAACTGGGACTAAATTAGATACCCAAGTTGAATGCCTTATAGGTCAAATTATTCCTGCATCACTCAACTTGACCAACTCTTGCTGCATCTTAGGAGCCAACAATGGGTTAATGGGCCTTTGCTTCTATCTGAATTATTTGATATCTTGCTTTAATGGGATCTCATGTTGGAAAAGGTCCTCTCTATAGGATTTTAGGTCATCATAAGGCCATGCAAACACATGCTTGTACTTTCTCAAAAACTTTATCAAATTATCTCTTGGTTGAGGGGTTAATCCTTTTCCAATATAGACTATTTTAGGTGCATTATGTGACCCCAAATTCACTTCCTCCAGATCTTCTGTATTAGCATTACTTATTTTTGACATATGATCATTTTGGCTACTATACAATGCTTTTAACTTAGTTAATCCCCTAGGGATATTATTTGAACTCAACTGGTTCACTTCATTTCCCATGACCATGTCCTTGCCTTCAATTTCCTCAACCAAAGTGTTGCAGTCTATAGGTTGATCCTCATATAGGTCAAGACATTGAATGAATTTTAGAATGTCATGATCATCTTCAAAGACCTGCCAAATGTAAATGTTGTCTACAACAACTGGTCTACTTTTTACTTCAAGAATTGATACTCCAAACAAAGTTGAATCATCCCTTTTTAGAGCAATATTGGCCAAAAAATTAGCCATTATGTTATTGGATCTTTCTACCCAACATATATTGAAAGCATCAAACATTTCAATCTGATCCCATATTACATGCTTATACAATTTCAATCTATCATTTTTTATAGCATACTTGGATCGGACTTGTGCTACCACAAGTTCAGAATCACCAAAAACCTTTAAACATTTTATCCCATGTTTGATAGCAATATTTAATCCCAAAGACAATGCTTCATATTCGGTAGTATTATTTGTGCATTGAAAAGTCAATGAGAATGAATACTTAAAAGTACTACCTGATGGAGATATGAATAAGACTCTAGCTCTTGAGCCTTCTTTTGAGCATGCTCCATCAAAATACATCTACCACAATCCATTTTTTTGTTTCTTTAATTCTGCAACCAGTGGATCTATCTCTTCCACTAGTGGGACAATCGCTTCTAATTTGAAATTCTCCATGTCAACATCCACACAATAGTTTAAATGATCATCATTTATTTCAATCATATGTGGAGTTTTTCTTTCTCTGGATACTTTCACATTATCACCATCAATATTGAAAGTTGCAAAGGATAGATCACACTGAATACTACCTCCCATTTGAGCACTCTACTTCCTTGACAACAACATCCCATAATGAGGGGGAATATCTACCACCAGAACACTCATTGTTAACAACTTTTCAGGGAAGGCTGTCAACCTATAAGGAAGTGCTTTTATAGTACCAATAACAGGGACCTCTCTTGAATCCATAGCCTGACATCTACCATGAGGTGTATCCACTTTCAGACCCAATGATCTCATTATTTCTGCAAGCATAATAGTATTAGAGGCTCCTGAATCAATCATACAATTTCTTAACAACTTTCCATTCACTATTAAGGACAAAAAGAAAGGATCAACTATTCCTGACACAACATTAGTAGCATTATTGTCCAAATAAATTTGAGGGATCTCAGATATGATCTCCCCACATTGGTTCTCAGTTGAATCACCTCCTACATTAGCCATTCCATCAGCCTTGGTGGAACTTTGGGTATTAGAAGAAAAGGCTCCTTTTACCCAACTCAAAGCCTTAACTTTATGCTCCTCTATCCTGATCATTTCTAATAAGGGGACCTTGACAATGATTTGTGACAACAATTTTCTCATGTCAATGGGAACATACTTGGGGTCAACTACATCTTGCCCAATGGTAGTGATCTATTTATCTTCTTCATGTGTAACCATATTGGGACTATCTTTGCTCTGACCCTTTTCTTTCTCTTGCAAAGGAGAAACAACATCCACAAGAGGTTTATCTTTTACCTTGTAAGCCACAATTGGCTTTGTGAAGGTGACATTTCTCTTCAACTTGGTTTTTTCAGCAATCTCAGTAACCTTTTTCTTATTTCGGGCTTGTTTTTCATCCCTTTCCATTTTCTTGATGAAAATTCTAGCAGGCCTACCACTTGGACTACCTACCACCCTATTTCTCAAATTATAGGTACTTTTAACTTGAGACACCATGTCTACTATGATTTGTGCAATTTCTTCATCAGAGGGTCTTCTGAACATTACTGACTCATCACCTCTTAGAGTATTTCACTGAACTACATCAAGGTGATTATCTTCCTCATTAGAAAACACTTGATGATGGTAAACCTCATTTCTGACTTGGGAACTCCCAACATCTTGATCTTCATCTTCCTCTATAGAGTCTAATTCATCATATATGTATGAAGAAGTCATACCACACCCTTGATCATCATAAGCATCATCATTATTGTTTCCTTGATCTCCATCTGCAGAAACACTTTGAGTAATAGCATAGTAATAGGGATCATGAGGTGATTGGAAAACAATACACCATGGAACATCATCATTCATATTCACTATATTTCTATGCAAAGGGTTAGGGGTCTTGTCATTTGGTTTATCCTTTCTTTTAGGAAGCATTGGCTTTCCATCCTTCCACTGAGTATTATAGGGATAGTTCTACGTTCTTGGCAACTTATTAAAGTTATTGAAGGATGGCCTGTCATTTCCTTGCACTCTACTATTTCTTGCCTCACTAGGTTTTAAATCCTTTATTGCTTTCAAGATTTGCTTTGAACTATCATCATCTTTTGGCTTTGCATCAGGTTTCCCTGACTCTCTTCTATTTGAGACTAATGGCTGACAATCTTCTCTCCTTCCCAACTTCCTTGATATCCTTCTATTGCTCTCTATATTTATAGCCAATTTATAAGCCTCTGTAAGATTCCTAGGGTTCTTATCTCTCAAAAGATATCCCATTTTTCAATCAAAAGCATTCAAGTATGTGACAAGACATACTTTGTCATCCAATCTGATAACCTGCAACAACTTATGCATAGCTTTCTAAAATCTAACATTGAACTCAACAATAGCCTCATTTGAATTTTTCTTGATGTTGTTAAACTCATTAAGCATGAAGCCTTCATTGGTTTTATCACCATACTATTCCTTGAAAGACTGCCTAAATTGATTCCATGAACATATGTTGGCATGAGGCAAATTTCTAAACCAATCTCTAGCATCTTCAGTCAGAGATTGAACAAAAAGCTTCATGATCACATCATCAGGCTCAATATTGTAGTCATCTATCACATCAATAAAACTTTTCAAATGTTCTTCACAAGTAAATGCATTGCTTCCAGTGAATTTTGGGAGCTTCTTCCTAATTTCATCAGGAATGGGATTTGGATAACCAGGAATCCCAATAAAAACCAATTGTTTATGCCTCTCATGAATGAGACCTACTTGAGATGGGTCACCACCTAAAGATGTAGATGTTTGAGTATTAGAAATATTAGAAATCTTAGGCATACCTGAAGTTGTAGTAGTATTCATCACATTTTCTCCTTGCACTTGAGAAGTGGAAAGGGTATTAGCATGTCCAAAATATTTCTTTAGGAAATAAATCTTCCTCTTCACTTTAGTAGCAGTGGCTTCAAGCTCTGCCATTTCCAATTCCTTGGCCAAGAATTATTGTTTTCTTTTTGCTTCTTCTAGGTCAACATCTAACCTTGCTACTTGATCCATGGACTTCTTTGCATGATTTGGTTCATTTATTGAAACTCCTACAACCTTTTGTTTACCTTTGTCCCGAGGATTTCTTACTTCATAAACTTGTTGGACAATAGGTTGATCTTTTGCTTGTTCTATCACATGATCCTGATTCATGGCCTCAAGATCCAACAATTGTTTCTTAAATTTCTCAGCTCTAATCATAGCGTGTCTAATATTTTCCGCTTTCTCCTTGTCTCTTTTCTATCTCAAATGAATCTTTTCTTGTACTCTCCTCTCCAACTCATAGACCTCTTCAAAAATTTCTTCTAATTTAGGGAGACTAGTCTCAAATTCAGCATCTCCTACTTGAACATCATCCTCATATTGGTTCAAGCCCAAATCAACAGCCTCCTCATATTCATAGGTATTTCCTTCTTGATTCATCTGAATAGGCTCAATTTTTTCCTCTTGTCTTGTATTCTCTCTATGTTTCTAAGTATGGAACATACTCCTATTTTTTCTTCCTCTCTTTGTCTGACCAGGCCTAGAAGTACTTGGATGACCTTCTCCCAATCTGTCCTCAGGAAGCTTATTTCTATGAGACCTAGTACCTTTGTAACTCATCTTGTGAATGATTTTCTAACCAACACTACTACAAATATTGTTAGAGTCACCACCCAAAAATTTGGGAATTTTTCTTTAAAATATAGACACTAATGGTAACCAGCTAGTTTTTATAAGGTAGGAGCCCTGGCTCAACTAAACCCTATAACTTAGCAAAATATTTCTTACAACTCCCCAGTAGAGTTGCCAGTCTGTTAGGGATTTTTCTTGTGGGTCAAACTTGGCAAGGATATTGGCTTGATTCTTAATAAATAGGTTTCCAAGTTTGCAAGAAAAGCCTAATTGATGAGGATTGGATAAGATCCTCCTTCTTCTTTGAGCTCCATAGGACTCAGGTGAGTATTGCCTACAAATAGGTTACTATCTTTCAAGTAAGCTATGGATTGGTGGATTAGGTCTTCATTGTCATGCTATTTAGTTCATTAGAAGTACATTTATGGAAGATAATTCTAAAGACAGCTGAGAACAACCAGTTGCAGAATGTGACTAATGAAACTCCTAGTATGATAACATGAACAATGGCATAAGGGTGATGAGTCCTTCTTTTTATGAGTAAAACTCAAGAAAGGCTAACCTCTGATTCACTCTTCAAGGAATCAACGACTATGGACTGTAAAACATCAAGAATAGTCCTATTTTTTGGGTACATGAACATGAAATGAAATGGTAATGATAGTGATAAAATTTGTGCTTGATGGTAGAAAGGTGTTTGAATAATAGAGATCAAACCAGTGCCTAATCCTTTGGGAAAAGGAGTCTAACATAAATCAATAGGATAATTTCAAGGAAATACAATGGTATGCCTTACAAACCACATACAATTTAGATAGAGTTCCTTACAAACCATCTTCTCAATCTAGGTTTGCTACCATCAAGATCTCCACAAATGTGTTCATTCCCTCAAATTTCACATGAGGATTTAATCCTTTCCTTGAAAGGAACTTATGCAACAATTAGATAGCTACCTTACAACTAGTATGTTCTATATGCCTTACAAATAGAAACACACAAGAATAAACACAAAGCCAAGAGACAATAACAAAACCAAGGTAGAAATTGTATTGTATTTCATGAAAGTGTATCAATACATACAAGGAAAATCTTCACTCAAAGACTCAAGATCAATAATCTGCTCTCCAAAGCTTGTATTATTAGCATTCAACCATCAAGAATATGGAACCAGAGAATAGAATCCCTTAGACTACCAAAAACTGAAATCCAGAACCAAAAGATTGGAAAACCACAAAGCTAGGAAAACTAAAAAATCTTGGAACCCTTACAAAATCAAAACTCTTACTTCTTATACCATTAGCTATCTTGGAATCCTAAAAGAATTCAGGATGCAACAAGCTTCAGATAGATAGTGTTAGGGTTTCACCCACTAAACCAACCAATTTCAATCAGCAATTAATTCTAGGGGAGAAAACCAAGCAACCTAGACAAATAGATCCGAGAATTGATCTTCATCAATGGAAAATCTTAATTTGTACTAAAGATTAGGAAAACACCATGCCTTGCCAGTCTAATTGTACATGTACAACATGCTTCAAGCTTCACCTATGTTCATTTTAAGATGGTACAGGTGTCTGCAATCAATCATCAAACCCTCTGGATCATCTTACAATAGTCAGCACAACAACTTCATCAAATCCTGCAACTAAAACAATCAATTTTCAGTCCTTCTATCACTGGAAACCATTTAAAATTCAAATTGTTGGTGGCAACGGTCAATCAGAAAACTTTAAAACATGACCGTTGATTACATCTCTTCCCAATAGATCTGGCAGTTCACAAAACTTCTCCAACAATCATCAAAACCCTTTAAAAAGTGCTTTCCATATCATTAAACCTTTGAACCAATCAAAATAGAGCATGTCAGCAATGAAAAGGCACCACGTAGCATACTAGACCCACACTTTATAAAGTATTAATCGAACGGTTGGCGCATAATCTCATAGCCCTGACAGACCCCATGAGATCATATGCCATCCATTAGATCTTCCACACTGGCATCACTTTGAATCTCTCAGGTCCACTAACATGTCCAAAATTCCTTCTAGCTCAGCCAATTAGAATGCAACACATCAGCAACAAGTCACCAGATGTTCCCACTTCTCAGCCAAGCACCTAACCTTTTGCACATTCGGTGAATACGCGACTGCAAGAAATTCCAAGTCACTTAATACTTTGTCTTAACCTCAGTCTGGTCAAGTGATTTAGTGAACAAAGTTTTCCACTGAATCACTAAATTTTTATTTAAACTTAGGTTACATTCTGTGAATACAAAAACCTTCATTCGCCAGTTTGAAAGATAATTTCACAACCCACCTCAGGAAACATTTGGCGAATCAATGACCAAAGATAATTGCATGTTCTCTTAATACATTAGGGCTTCACCAATTTATTTGGAGATTTAGGAAATAGACCACTCGTGTATTTGCTAAAAGGACTTAGAACCCCACCAAACACCTGGCAAATGAGCGAACACACAAAAAAATATTGGTGCTGCCAAACTTTTGTTTGAGCCGTCAAAAACTTTGATACCCTTGGGCTCGCCTGACAACACATCTGACATATTCCTATGCGGACCAATAAGAAATAGCCAACTATGCACACCTGTCAATGGACCTACTGGAAGAAAAGATTATGTCACGAAGCAGAATCAATGACTGTCATAAAACTGCAAGCCTCTGACATATTCTATCAGATCTCACAACAACCATTGGATCAACCTTTTTATACTACTCTGACAGATCCCCTCACATGAAACAAATCAACGGTCAGGCTTAAGCCCTCATAAGCCATGAAGATTCCACCAGAACATACACCCACCATTGATGAAGAATCTTGCCCCTGTTCTGACAAACCTTTGACACAGAAAAGAATCAATGGCTAGTCTTATAGCCTCATGTGTCATAAATAACCCTTAAGATCATATGCTAGTTGTCGATGCTCTGCCACTGTCAAAACCACTAAACCTCTGAAATCATTGGCCGCACTGACAATATTCTAAGTCATTAATATGTGGACCAATGAGAAAATGCTAACTAAGCACACCTGGCATGTGGACCCATTATTGAAAAAGCACCAACTGTGAAAGAGAATCAATGGTTGGCACAACTTCGCAACCCTCTAACACACTCCATAATATCTTATGCCTATCATTGGATCGAGAAGGTGTCAGAAAGCCAGGCCCAGGAAAGGAGAAAGGTTAGAGACTTTAGGAAATATTAAAGTGCTAGACTTAGGAAAAATTACACTGACGAACCTAGGAAAAATTAAAGCTGGGCGCTTGGAGACTTAGGAAAATAAAGGCCACCAGAGTAATAAAATTTAACACGCATGCCTTAAAGAAATTTTAAGTGGCCCAAAAAAGTAACATGAAATTAGAATAGGGCTAGGGCACACTTAGGGTTTTCCTTGCAAACGGCTAGATTTTTGAAATTTTGCCTAGGGTGTTACCAAAAATATGGAAAAATAACTATAGAGGCTGGAAGAAAACTGGTAAAACCATGAAATTTTTGCAAGTGCCAACAATCTCTGCAAGGTGGATCTAGTTAGGGTGTGCCTTTGGCTCCTCTCATCATCCTCCCTTGTGTCAGAGAGACAATTCTATAACAAGATAGAACATCACCATGTTTAAATACATAAGCCCCCAAACCTAGGATATTAACTCTATTCCCATGCATAAGAGCACAAAAATAAAGAAAAATAAAATAAAGGTAAAAGAGAGACAAACAAAAACAAAAAGACTCAAAATAGGTTAGTAAAAAAACCCAAATCAATTTGTGAAAGAGACATCGACTGAAGAAATGTCCCACCCACCAATATCATATTTGGAAGGCTATTACAAAGCATAAGGGTTCATATTGGAAAGGAAAGAGAACCATAAAGGATTGCATACCTCATGATTCCATCCTTCTATGTGAAAGCATAAAAAGAGAGAGAAAGCATGATTATATTTACCAGTAAGGTTTGTTTTCTTTATTGTGACTCATAATAAGGGATGATTGAATAATCTAAAAGGTTTGTGTTCCTGATAGCCAATCCTGAAAAAAAAGAAAAAGAAAAAGGTAGGATCAAATGGTCTAGCGGGTTTTCATGCCTGATTGTCAATCTTGTACACTTATAGGTGGATTTTCATGCATGTATGTGTGTGCCCCCTTCATGGATAAATTTCTTGGTATCATCATAAAGTGAATATGTTTTTGTGTGTTATGTGTTTGTGTTTCCCTAGGATAGAGAGGTGTCACTAATACTTTCTAGGGAGTGGCATACAACAATGTAAAAGTAAAAGTGCATAAAAATAAAACTATAGTACATAGAGGGAATATGTATGCCCCCCTCCTTATGATGAATATATAGCCATAGATAACATAAGGAAGAGAATCAAGGATAAACTCTTCTAGGAATAAGGAGATATCCTTTAACAATAATATAGGCCACAAACTTAACGAAGAGTGTTGACTCTTATAAGCTAATAAAATAGACAAGTTATGAAAGGATATGTCACTTATGAGAAGAGACCCTTGAAAGGAATAGATCTTGTTAGAAAGACATATGCCTTCAAGAGGAGTGTCATGAACAAAGATAACAACTTCAAAAAGAGAGGGGAAGAAAAACAAGAATTCACCTATCCAACCTCGTCTATATAAGTGGGATAGGGATCCTTTGAGGATGTCAAAATTTAAATCACATAGTAAGGGAAAATGTTTATAATGAACATTATTTTTTCAGTAAATAAGAGGTTAAAATCAAGGACATGTACCTCTTGTATATAAGAGAGATTCATGATCAAGAAAAAAATTTCTTAGAGGAAAATAAATGTCACATAATAAAAAAATTATCACTATAATAAGGAAAGTTGATCTTTAGAAAAAGAGAGAAAGAATGTATAAACAAACTTTCCCCCCAAGCATGAGACAAGAAAGAGAGATCTATGGAGGATTTTATAAAAAAAATATTGTGAGATATAAATATGAATAGTAAGAAGCAACCATAATCTATCCATTCATAAAACAAAATGCCCAATATCAAACAAGAAGTATCATAGAATAATACAACACCATAGAGAAAAGTAAGGAAAGAAACATGCAATTTTATAATATGCTAGAAAAGATATCACATATGGAGGAAATGATATATGATTATTTAATGAAAACATTAAAATCCAAGGCATAAACAAACATTATTAGGCAACAACTATCATTTTGTGCATGAAAAAATAATTACATACCCGTAGATAAGAACATTTCATAAATAATGAAAATCTATGGAAAATATGAAAGGATTCCATGTTATGCCTACAAAAAAGAGATAACATCTAATAGCCTTAAAAGAGAAAATAAGATAATCCTCCTAGGATAATATGTATAATACAAGATAAAGTTGCACATAGAAATGTAGCACAACCAATGAATGTCAACATATTCTAAAGTATATATACCTAAAAGGGAAAGAAAAGGAAAGATGTACATATTAAGCACACTAAAACACATCTCCCAGATACCAAATATCGACTTTGTAGAAATAATATTAAAGTATAGAATGCATATGTAAAAGAGATAAAATAGATCCCAAGAGAAGATGAAGAAATTTGAAGACCTATTGTGCCACTCTTGGACATATTATAAAAAATAATAGAGAGTGGAACCAATAGGGAATATAAATTCTAAGTAATCTTATGAAAGAGAAATAAAATATCTTGTGTATAATAAATTTTACCATTTTTAAATTTTTAATGAACATATCAAATAAATTTCATCCAATCACAAAGTAAAAGTTCATTATTGTAGAAAAAGGACATGAGAATCAAACAATAGCATTCTTTTTATAAGGTTGATATTTTAATTTAGGCACAATTAAAAGGTAGTGGTAAACTATTAATGTTAAGGCTTCCTGAGTGTCATTAGGAGATAAGGTTGTTGTTCATGAAAGAAGGTGATGATGGGGCCGTGGGGGAGGAAAAGAAGGAGTATTTTAAGGGGAAATATAACTAGGACCTTGTTCAGGGTGTTAGGGAGGAACGTGAGTAGGAAGCTTAGTACCATGCTCATGGATACCAAGATCTAAACCCTTATAACCTTGTCTAGTTATAATATCATGGTTCGTAGTATAAGTAGAGTGAAGGGTGGATGGAGAGAATGGTTTATATTGATAGTGATGAGTAAATGTAGTGTAAGGAGGAACTATGGGATTGGAAGTTGTATGTATAGGATATTGAGGTATAGGTGATGGACGAAGTGAATGAGATGGCTCATCTAAGAATTGGTTAATATCTAAATTATGAACCATGCTTTGAATGTGTTGAAATGTAGAAGGGGTATGAGGGGTTTGGTAATGGAAAGGAGTAGGCATAGCAGTAGGAGGATCACTAGCAAAATTTATTATGCCATACAATAGATAAATAAAAAATCAACATAAAATCCTAAGGATGGTCTTGAAATATGTCTTATCGAGAAATTTGGTATTAGCTAACCTCATAATAACATATGCAAGGAAAGCATGCAAAGTCATAAACATCATGAAATGAAAGAAACTTGCATAAAAATCATAGGGATAATAAAGAGATGTAAGCACAAGAGTGACCATGAAAAGCATTATGCACTGTTAACATCTTAAAAATTTCCATAGGAAAATCTAACTCCAAATTGAAAAATAAGAGAAATCAAGAGATCTAACCCCAAATCAAAAGGGGGAATGCAAAGAAGAATCTAACACCAAGATCAAAAGGAAGTTTTAGGATGTCAGGTTCACCAAAAATTTTAGGGGAAAAATGGAATCAATGATTCTGACAATGTAAACCAAGTGTACTAAGTTTAAGACTTTCTCCCTAAGTGATTCAATACAGGAGAAAGAGGGGCTTCCAAGTGTAACTCTCAATATAACCTTAGTTAGATTTTTAAAATCCCAATAAGATGAGGTGATGCTAATGCTAAACCAAAATTATACTAAGGAAGTACACAAGAAAGTCCTCTTTCATGCAATGTAAGATTTGATTAAGGTTGTGTAAATGCACTTGTAAAATTGAACTAATTGATTTAGCAAGATAAGAAATAGAGATCTGGGTGCTAAATGTAAGCGATGAGCACAATTAAGATGTGAAAAAAGATCTAAAATAAGATGTGAAATAGATAATGAGGTACTCACCTTGAAGTATGAAGAGGAATATTTTTTCTTCTCTAAAAACTGTAGTTCTAGACCTGTAGCTAAATTTTTTACTGTGGATTGGCAATAATGATTGAAAAGCCAAAAAATGATACAAATATCAAGATTCCAAGATTAGGTTGACCATGTCACCATGTTTTAGAATAGGTTGAACAAGTAATCATATTTCCCATGAACTTCTATGAAGTTGACCCAAACTTTTTTGGTAGATAACTTTCTAAAACTTCTAGATCTATACCTACAATTTTGAGATCCTTCTCTTACACATCGAAAACCAGGTTTTGGTGTT
>BSBK01014766.1:0-48875 GCA_027943335.1 Chamaecyparis obtusa | reverse complement strand
TCTTTGAAGGCCTTAGCCTCAGTGCAATTTGCTGATCTTGGCAGAATAGTATCATCCACAAATTGTTGGTGAGTAACAAATGGGATATTGTCTGCGGCTCTTAGGCCTATAATCTTGCCTTCTGACTATTTCTTGGTTATAGTTCTCCCCAGGGCTTCAGCCATAATAACATAAAAGAAGGGGCGATAACGGGTTGCCTTGTCTGATACCTCATGAAATTCCAAAAAAACTTTTGGGGGTACCGTTGATGAGGACGGAGATCTTGGGGGTTGAAATACATATAAATATAAGGTTGATCCAATGCTTGGAAAAATCGAAAGCTTCCAAGCATTTACACAAGAATCTCCTTCCACCTTATCATAAGCCTTTTGGATATCGATTTTAACAAACATACTCAGTTCCTTGGTCACTTGGGCAGTATGAACGAGTTCTTGGGCGATGATAATGCCATCAAGGATCGACCTCTTACGTACAAAGCCAGTTTGTTCTTCTGAGATTAGGATCGGGAGAAGAGTTTTAAGTCTATTTGCTATACATTTTGATAATATCTTATATATAGTGTTACAAAGAGAGATAGGGAGAAAATCTCCTAGGTCAATACAGTCATTCTTCTTGGGAATAAGAGATAAAAAGTATTGTTGATTTCCGATAGGATAGCACCGGAGTTCCTGGTAGCTTCCACCACTTGCCAAATGTCATTTCCCATAAAGTGCCAACACTTCTGGAAGAAACCAGCCTGAAAGCCATCTGGGCCTGGGGCTTTGTCTGGGTGCATTTGGAATAAGGTAGACTTGACTTCTTCCAATGTGAATTTTCTGTTCATCATGATATTATCTTCATTTGAAAATAACTTAGGAATAGCCTTAAGCATTTCCAATTGATCTTGATGATTAACTACTTCGAGGTTATTAAGAAGAGAATCAAAATAGTTAGTAATTCAGTTTGCGATGACTTTGGGGTCTTCGATAGTTGCCCCCTATCGTCCTTAATCTTAGTTATCTTGTTAATATTTCTTTTAATATTGGTTGTCTTGTGAAATTTTTTTGTATTATTATCTCCTTTTAGCCAGGTTTCCCTGGATTTCCTGCTTCCAAAATATTTCTTCCTTAAGTAAGATTGCATTATATTTAGACATGAGTTCCTTTTCTTTAAGATAGCTCGCTTCATCCATACATGGGTATGACTAAATTATTTAGGCTCTCTATATCCTATTCTATATGTAATTTTTCTTCAAAGATATTGTTGAATTTATTCTTGTTCCATTCTAAGACTTTATTTTTAATGACTTTAAGTTTGGTAATTAAGCTATACATTTTGGATCCTTCCACTGTTGTTTGGGTTCCACCATTGTTCCAAAAGATTAATGAGATCCGGATCTTGGAACCACATAAATTCAAATTTGAACGGGTTTCTAATGGGCTTACAGTCTTCGGTAATAGCTAGTCTAACTGGGAAATGATTTGAACCCACATCTGGGAGAATTTCTGCTGACAAAATTTGGTTCCCCGTATCTCCTGAAACAAAAAATCTGTCTAGTTTTTCCGCAATATGACTAAAGCCTAACCTTCTGTTATTCCAAGTGAAGGTTCCATTGATGGTTTCAATGTTAATCAAGTTGTTGTTTGAGGCCCATTGGTAAAGTCCTTTTGAGATTGTGAGATGTAGTTGGAACCACCAATTTTTCGTTGATATTCAATATAGCGTTAAAATCTCCACCTAAGATGAATGTCTCTTCTTTATTTAATTGAAGGAGGGTTTGGACTTCCTGCCACATCCTTCTTTTTTCTATATTTTGTACAGGCCCATAAATGTTGATCAAGATGAATCTCAGGTTTGATTTGAGACTGTTGATCCTCATAGCCATCCAGTTACTACTGCTGGACATGACTGATGAGGAAATTTTTCGGGGGTCCCACAAGGCTGCTAGGCCTCCTGATGCACCTAAAGCAGGTACAAAATCTGCTCTCCATAGGCCGACTTTGTTACTTAATTTCTTTCCTTCATCTTATCTAGCTTAGTTTCTTGTAGCATTATAATATCAGAATAATTTTTTTTTTAAATATCTTTTAATTAGTCTTGTTTGTTAGGGGCGTTTAGGCCCCTAACATTCCAGGTAGTTACTCTCATTGCTCCTTGGGAAGGCACTTCCCCTTCCCACCATTCAAATGTCAGAGATTTTCATTTGATTTTCCGCATTGCTGGCTACGGTTCTTCTGATAAATATTACACATAATAGTATCATAAATATTTTTAACATTTGAATATTAAATATTTTACTTAGATAAAATATGACTATGCTAAATTCTTAATTAAATTAAATTTTAAAATATTTTGATACATAAATAAGACATGGTTGATGAGATTAAAATATAAGCAAGATCTTAAAATCTAAATAAATTAGACAATTCTAAAAAATAAATTTAAAACTAAAATAAAAGGACAATGAATAAAACAGTAGAAAATAAAACAATTAAAAATAGAATATTCTTCTATATATGTGTATTTAGTGAAAGCATTACTAATCTAGGTAAGACAACAACACCCTAAAAAATTGTCTCCAAAATTACAATACAAATTACACTAACTACAAACATTTTCCATTAAGCAATGGTCCACAACGTCCATCAAATTTCCTTGTGTTTTCAATGACAGAGACATCTAGGTTCATGCAATCAAAATGCCCATTGAAATCAATTGTCTTATGGATTGTCCCAAATTTGAGCAGCATTATACCAAAACAATGGATGCAACATTTATCGGGTGTTGATAGGTTTTGTAATATTTTAAATCGTAGGAATATAAATGTGAGACAAATCTAGATCTCGAAGATATGAAAAACTTGAATTTGAAGTTTTGACATTTATTTAAAAAAATATTGATAAATTTAACATTTTTATAAAATAAAATTTAAAAAGTATTAAAGATGTAAAATCTCTGTCTTTTTGAAAGTCACTAGAAAATAATTTTTTTAGATATTAATTTTAAAGATTTGTAATTGTATATTTTATTTTTTTATTTAGGACAGAGTTTATAAAGCAGGATTTTAGACATCAAAATTGCCTATTTTGTGTCTTTAACTTCCAAATTATATTATAAAAAAGTGCAAAGTTCTATAGAAATTAATATTAAATGAACTGTTTTAATACCAAGTTACTTAATAGTGTAAATTGCTGATATTATAAGAAAGATCACCATATTTCTTATTTGGAAAAGTAAATGTTCAATGGTGAACGTAAGGTAGATGTTAAACTGACGAAATATTTAATTGTTACTGTGATATCAGGTTACGATTTCTCTTTATAATATAAAGAAAATACTAAGTATAAATATATAAGCATTTAGAAAAAAATTAGCCACCAATTTTTACAATTCTATAAAAAGAATAAGAATATTTCTTAGTTTAGATTCTTCAAATTTCCACTATAATTGGTGTTTCAAGAGTTTGCAGTTGAATGTTTAAATTAACCTTATTGTACGGTGGGATTTACATCTTTATTGCAGAGGTTTATGACAGCACGCGTTTGTCTGCATCCCAAATGTACATTATATACAAACCAAACGTGCAACACGAGTATGTACTCGAAAGCGTTCAAATTCACAGTTTTTCTGATATTGACATTAATTGTCAAGTCATTTCAATGTCATCTCCCTAAGGACCACGCCTATCTGTGTACTTCCATTTAAAAAAATAAAAACCTGTAACATTTAATTGATATGCGTAATTTGTTAGAACATTCATCTCCCAATAAATTAAAGAGAGTAACCGTAATACAGTTTAAAATATCATGTAATTTTGTTAAAAAAATTATATCAATGTTTTAAACCAGTAGAATATGATAGAAATACTGATATAAACAATTTTACATGACTGAAATTTTCATATTGTTATTTAAAATAAATTTCACTCTTTATGACATGTTACCTACTAAGATTAGGTTCATAAGTTCAGCGCTTGTCTATTTTTATGACTTAATTTCATGCCCAACCTCAGCGTCTCAAAATAAGAAATTTTCTTTGCTGTCATCAACTCATGAATGATTGCTGTGAAAGTCGTTATGGCTTACCTAATCACTATTATTTATTTATATTAAGAAGCTTTGAATGACAAAATGAATTAACTTTAGCATAACAAAGAGGGATTATTGGCCATGGCACTTGATGCTTATGGAAACATTGGTAGGTATTTTTGTAATTGTAGTGGAAAAAATAAATAAATTTTTGAAGAAACATTTTTTTTTCTTATATAATACATAAATAAAAGATCACAAAAGGTATATAATGAGTTGAAGTGCATTATTAGTATTGGGATACTATAAATTGGTCTTAAAGATTTAATGAAAATTAGTTTTGAGTATTAATTATTGCATCAAAAATAAAATAGATATATTTTATAGTATCATAATGAATAAATATCTTTATATTATCATATGGAACCATCATGAAATAGATACTTCTATAGTAACTATTGTATCATTATAAAATTGGATATCTTTATAGTATCATAAAATGCCACAAATTACAATGAAAAAGAAATAGATATATGCATATGAAGTGCTTAAGACTCAAATTTCTCATAGATGTGACACAACTAGAATATAGTCAATAATCTAGGATATATGCAAGACATTACTAGACATTTGCAAAAAAAATGCAAGACATTACTAACATGAAAAGCTTGATAAGTTTCATTAATATAAAGTATTAATTCAAAAAAATTCAATCATTCTAGATTTAAAATAAGTATTTATTAAATGAATATTGAACAAAAATATCTTTCTCATAAGAGTATCAATATTAGTCCAATACTAGGTCTTTTTGAGAAAACACATCATAGTTCTGTCATTATGAATCTACAGGATTACAAGACCTAACAAATCCAACAACAGAAAACAACTCAACCTAGAGATGCAGACATGGTACCAAGATTTTTTATTTCCATGATGTGATTTATAATGCCACTTATATGGTTTTTGTTTTTAGCCATATTTAGAAGTTTTGATTTTCTTTTCTCTTGCCTGGTAACGCTTCTTGTAAAGAATCAGCTTGCGTAACTGATGGACATTTGTATGGTAAATGGTTTAAATAGACAAACAGAAGACACTAGAAGGGATCAAAATTCTTAAAATCCCCCTTATGCTGAGACATATGAGTGTGAATCGATTTTAATGTTGCAGATCATCTTTTGAAAGTTTAACAATTTGCTAATTTCTGAGTTTCTAAAATATCTTTGTGTGTTTTGGTTGGATGTATGCGTATGTTTGAGGCTTTGTTTTTTAGTATGAACATCACGCTCTTTGTGTTGTGAATGTTTACATTAGCCTATTACTGTTCTCAATCATTGGCTTATCATATTTGGTGTTTGATTCGTACCTGAAGTATTTATCTTTGAGTAAAATCTTCTTTAAGTTTTTTCAGCAAGTTAATTTTGATGTTGGAATCAATGTATGTATGCGTAGTTATTAAATAGTGATGGATAGTTGTTCATTCATTTGTGTTTTCAAAAAAATAAAAAATCTATTTAAAAAAAAATGAGTTGTACCCTCAAAACAAAATTCAGAGGGAAATTATTGATGGATTTACTCAAATATTAATTAATAGATTGAGTGTAATTTGGGTGATGCAGGTCTAGATTAAAGATTTTCATAAAAATAATTTTTTTAATGAATTAGTGTTTGAATACGAATGGGGAAATTTGATTTCAAAAGATGGGGAGAATCCTTGTTTCACTTAGATAACTATTGATCAAATATTTTTAAGAAATCAGGAAATGGTCCATCTTTCTATAATATTGGTAAGATTGACTTGTCTATTCCACCATGTAAACAATACGCTATTGGTAATGTCATCTACCATCCTAGCTTCAACAACTCAACTTTTAAAATCATTAATAGTAAAGGAAAATAAGTTTTGAAGGGACTTAAATCCTTTCACAGCAAAGCATTCCAAGCCCCAAAAATGTTACAGAATGTTTTAGTAGACTTTAATTCATTTTACTCAATTCATCATTTATGCTCTTTGCACTTTTTAAAAAAAAAATTGAATAATTTTTGTAGCAACGATGAGTTGTAGGAGTTTTGATTTTCAAGAAAGTGAAAGCAACTTAAAATTTATTTTTAGGAGTGTAAAAGGAGATAAGGTAGAGGAGAACAATTGAAAGGTCCTTTAAATTTGAGAAAAAATAATCTTCAACAATAAAAATTCTTAATGATTTTTATCTTTTGACAAACCCTCAATTGAAGGGATATTCATCAAGAGAGTAAACTCAATTCCACCTTTATTGGCAATACACGAGACTCATTAATGGTGTTAAAAATTCATCAAAGTTTCCAACTAATTTTATAAAGATAGGAAAAAAAGGTAATCATAAAAATAAACTTTCAGTTCAAATAGCCTATCCCCTAAATTAAATATTATAATATACATATAATAATAAAATATTATATTTTATATTAATATTACATTATGATTATATTATTTTGCATTCTTATTATTATTTTGGTATATTATAATCTTATTGAATTTTAATATTATCTATTATTATATGATAATAAATATCAACTTATTATATATTTGATTACATTAATAGTTTTACATTATTATAATAAAAATCACTACTAAAAACATATCAAAATAAATAAATATAGAAAATTATTTATGCTTCCAAATCAGTCTAATATATTTTTCTGAATTAGTTAATTAATGACTTGATATAATTCCATTAAAATTATACAAAATAAGGTAGAAAAATAATATTTAAGTCATAATTAGAATAAGTTAAAAAGAAGATAAACTACCCAAGAAGATAAAATATAAATTATGGAGTGGGATCTATTGAAATGAAATTAAATTTCTTCATTTATTTATTTTTGTTGTGGTGTGCAATTAAATAAATATATTTCTTATGTAATAAAAATTAACCTAATAGAAATTTAATTATAAAATTTAAAAAAGGGGGTTAAAATAGGGTCCATCATATGAGACCTATGAATCTCTAATTAAATAACAAAATGATGAATCTCATTACCATCAAATGTAAATAGCTATAGTTTCCAGAAATTGATCACATATTAGTAGAATACAAATCTTGTTAAATCAAATGGAATCATTACAAATTTTGAATTTAAGGCTAAACATTAAAAAGTGAAAAATTTGGTGCATCACCTAACATATAGATTGCAATGACAAAACATAAAAATCAAAACCTTTGTAAAATTGCATCTATATATTATATGTGTGAATTCTAGAACACGAGAAAATAATGAATTACAAAAATATATGTATATTAAAAAGCCTTTTTCACAGTATCATAAAAATGAAAGTTTTCAACATAAATTGTTATTTTTCATTGTAGGAAAAGAAAATTTATCAAAGAAGAGGGTGACAACTATCCCACATAAAAATGAAATTTAAAAGAGCCAAATTCCCACAAATATTCTTTCCACTAAATTATAATTAATTAAAAAATTAAAAATTGAAAATTGAACTGCAATGAAAATGATATTTTCTAGTTAACCACTATTTAGAAACTTACATCTTACCAAAAAGACACTTAACATATATTTTTAAAAAACTTTCCTTGGTAAGATTAATGTTTCTATTGCTGGATATACACTGGTCAAGAAAATAAGATTGTATTATAATATGTTTTTTTATTGTAAGCTATATTGGCGACAATTTCTGCAGATAATGTTGAGGAGGCATAAAAGAATATCTAGGTAAATTGTACTCACAAATCTATTTATAGAATCTATCGGCTGATTAATCCCTCCAAGTATAAGTGCAAACACCAAAACAACCGCAAACTCCAAATCGCCATTATCAGAAGCTTTGCAGGCACCGTCAAAGGCAATTAATTTCTTTATATTTATTTGTCATTAATAGTTTTTACATTGCTACTAACGAGAGATTAAAACAAAATATTTTGGAGTAATCCAGAGATTCCATAAATAAATAATTGTATGCTTCAACTAT
The DNA here is from genome assembly GCA_027943335.1 of Chamaecyparis obtusa. Taxonomy (NCBI): domain Eukaryota; kingdom Viridiplantae; phylum Streptophyta; class Pinopsida; order Cupressales; family Cupressaceae; genus Chamaecyparis; species Chamaecyparis obtusa. The sequence continues at coordinate 40,904 of BSBK01014766.1, read as the reverse complement.
AAATAGTAGCATCATTAAACTTTTTCTGAGAGGATAGATAAGCGAGTGCACAAATGGCGAAGGGAAACGCATACGTGCTCTTGTTATTGGTCATGGCGTCTTTTGCATTTGCTTCTAGTAAAATGCATTTTTTTTTCTTCTCTTTCATCAATATTTGTTTTCTAAATAAATTCTGAAATACCTTAATTAATTTGAAATTTGTTGGTAATTAAAAAGAACCCAAGGAGTTTGACAAGCCCGGGTATTGCGGATTTTGGAGCGGTTCATATGAAGGGCAATGCGATCTTATTATTAAGAGGTGTGACTATGTCTGCAAAACTTCTGATCATGCTGAATATGGAGAGTGCAAGTGGAGTCATAAGGGATCTACTTGTATCTGTTATAACCCCTGTTAGAATAGCAATGCTCAGAATGGACTTTTATCTGTTATGATCTTTGATGGGAGAATAATCCAATAAGACTAGCTTCTTCCGAATCTATGAATAAATAAATAATTGATCATTGCACATCAATTCAAATTAGATTTTAGTTAAATCTATTAGATTCTAGTTTTCTAATATTTTGAGTTAAATAGTTTTGAATGTGTATATTATGGATCAAATTTTCTTTATGTAGTTATAATAGAAATTTTTCTATATGCAACTTCAAAATCAAATATTTAGTCATCTAAAAATATCCATCCAGAGGTTAGTTGTGAAAATTCTATTAAAGTTATTGATTATCAAATTTCTATTATATAAAGATTATTTAATTGTCAAAACTTAATTTACAACAAATATTGAAAAATAACACAATTGCAACTTCACAAAAAAAAATACAGAAAGAAATATGCAACACAATGAACACGACATTTTTGGACAAATTGTCCCTGGAAAAACTCCAAAGGGAAAACCAGTACAGCAGAGGAGAAACTTATATTAAACTTCAACAAATTAAGAGATACAAAAAAACTGCTTGCTTTTTTCTAGCAGAGCTCCGACAATCTCCTAATTTCTCTTGCTGAGATCCCACAACTGCTATCCCCAATGTTATCACTCTGCCCTTACTAACACTGCAAGACTATTTGCTAACACTGCAAATGCTTTTCAAACTTGTGTTCTCCAAATGCCCAATGACCCCCTTTTGTACTACTCTTGTTGGAAAACTAATGTCCAAGATTTAATTTAAATCAACAACTGAGATAAATAACACCTCAACAAACCCTAACCAAATTGGTTACTAGGTGTCTCTAAGGGAATTGATTAATTAAATAAATAATTATCTCTATTGCCATCAAATTGGCCAAGAAAATAATTATTTACTAAATCCTAGCAAATGGACAAACAACTATCCAAGCTACCCCAACTAACACTCCCTCTTAGCAAGGAAGCCGTTCTGCATAACACCCATCTTATCTATGAAGAACACGAATTTTGCCTTTCCCAATGCCTTAGTGAGAATGTGCACTACTTGCTATTATACTGTAGCTAAACAATCACCCACTGTACACAATCCCTGATGAAGTGATACCTGATAGCTATATGCTTAGACCTCTCATGAAACAAAAGATTCTCAGATTATTTAATACAACTCTGATTGTCACAATGTATCAAATTAGTCTCAACTCTCTGACCAAACAAGGCTACTAGAAACTTCTAAAGCCATGTAACTTCACATGTTTCTATGCTGCCTGCTATGTATTCTGATTTTGCAGAACTCAGAGCCACAAATTTCTGCTTCCTAATAAACCAAGAGACAACTCCAGATCCTAAACTAAAGCAACACCCTAAAGTGCCTTTCTTGTCCCTTGTGCTATCAGTCCAATCTGTGTCAGTATAGCCTATCAACATGATTCCTTCACCTCAAGTATACCTAATCCCATACTCAATTGTACCTCCCAAATAATGTAGCACATGCTTTTTCGCTATCCAATGCACTCTCTCTGGCTCAACCATGAACTGACTAAGAGAGTTTACTACACAAGCTATATCTGATGTTGACCAAATACATAAGATAACTGATCAACTACCTATATAAGGTGGGATCTACATCATTTTCCCTGGTTGTGTCTACCTTCTTCCAATTCGTGATCATAGGTGTAGACATGGTTTCACAATCCTCCATCCTCAACCTTCTCAAGATTTCAATGCAATATTTCCCTTGTCTAAGGAAAATATCTCCTTCTCTCTGCCACACCCCCATACCTAGAAAGTAGTGCATAAGTCCCAAATCTTTCATTCTCAAACTCTACTAAAAGGTCCCTCTTGCACTCCTCTATGAGCCCCAGTGAACTTGTTAAAAATAAGTCATCTGGACATATATAAAAAGAATGAGAACCTCACCTCCAACCACCAAGTACTAGAGGTTAGCATCTGCGTCACTCTTCATGAAGCCCATTCTCTGCAAGCATGTATCAATGCACTCATATCACACTCTAGGACCTTGATTGAGTCCATACAAGGCTCTCTTCAATCTACACACGTGGGTCTCTTTGCTATGTGCTACAAAGCTGATGAAGGGTGCTCCCCTTAATACCAAAAACACATAACAGAAATAGAGAAACAACAACAACAATATGCAAGAACAAAAAATTGGCTTCTTATTATCTCCACAAATGTGGAATTACAAACTTTCAGAATTATAATATGCAAAGCCACATGGGCATTCCCTTACAATATTCTGTAAGACAAAGCCTCGAATCAATACCCAGATCTACTACCCAGAACTGCCCTAGACAGCACTACGGGCCTTCTTTTTATAGGCAATTTCCACCGCCCGAGAAGGTTCTAGAAATTTAGCCCTTAGGGCCGACCAAACTTAGAATTATTTTATTTTACAATTTATTACATCAAAGCCGGCTCAAAATGAGTTTTGAAACCCAAACATAAATTTTGAAGAAAAATTATTTTCGGCCATTTTAGGTGGCCTGACTTTCGGAGACCATAAGTCATCACCAGTTGACTCGATTGACTATTATAACCCCATTTTAGAAACGCCACGAAGTGCTTTACAGGCTTAACCAATACAAAGCGCTCGTCACCCAAATTTTCAACCTTATCCGGAGCATCTAAAGCTTTCAAAATTGAGTTCGAAGTTTCTGTACCCTGCTGCCAATACCGAAAATCTTCAATATCTTCAAAACTAGACCTGATCTAGCCATGAAACTTTGCTGGCAGGCTGATATGACTGAGATGAACCTCCATATGTAAAATCAGACATTCCGAGATTGTAAGACCAACTTACTAAAAATAGCAAGTTTTAATAAATAGCAACTCTGCACAAGATAGCCCTTATTGAATACAAAAATAGAAATATTTTTGGGTGATGCAAGATTGCTCTTACACCCAGGATGCTCCTGCATCAGACACCCAGGGTAATTTGAGAAGTGACCCTGTCACGACTTAGGTGTGCAGAGGAAAACCAAGATGGTTAACCTCCTTTGTTAGCCATGATGAATCTTCAACAGGTCGTTCTTTCCATTTGACCAAATACTCTTCATATGTCCTGTTCCTTGTGCTTCTGCCAACACGACTGTCCAGTATGTCTTCAATCTCCTTGATATCTGAACTGGTTGCTGGAATACTCCACTGTGCTGCTGCAACCTCATCTTCAACACCTCCTTCATGATACTCTGTCAAATCTGAAACATTGAACACTGGTGAAATATTCAGCTTAGTAGGCAATTCTACCTCATATGCATTTCCTGAATCATGCTTCTTCAGTATCGTACATGGTCCAAACTTCTTCATTTTCAACTTGTTATATGTACCAACCAGAAATCGCTCCTTCCGCAAATGAACCATGACTTCATCCCCAACTTGAAATTCCTTATGCCTCCTTTTCTCATCTGCCTTAGCCTGATACTGCGCATTCATTTTGGTAATATGCTTCCTCACCTCCTCATGGATGTTCTTCAAATGTTCTGCAAAATACTCAGCTTCAGCACTACTTATTTCCCCTTTATCTATCTTTTCTCAACTCAGATGCATTTCTTGGACTACTTCCATATACAATCTGGAATGGTGATTTACCAGTGCTCCTGTTGACAGAATTATTGTATGCAAATTCTGCCTGTGGTAAAATCAAATCCCATCCTGTTGGCTTATCTCCAACCAAACATCTCAGCAAATTTTTTAAACTTCTATTCACCACCTCTGTCTATCCATCAGTTTGTGGATGATGTGATGAACTGAACTTCAAATCTGTCTTCAACTTCTTCCACAATGTACGCCAGAAATATCCAACAAACTTAGTGTCTTTATCTGAAACTATGGTCTTTGGCAAACCATGTAGTCTCACTACTTCTTTGAAAAACAATTCTGCTACATGAACAGCATCATTAGTCTTCTTGCAGGGAATGAAATGTGCCATCTTTGAAAATCTGTCAACTACTACAAAAATTGAATCATGTCCCTGCTGAGTCCTCGGTAAACCAAGAACAAAGTCCATATTGATATCCTGCTAAAGCTTCTCTGGTACAGGTAATGGCTGATACAACCCTGTATTCTGCTTCACTCCTTTTTCCATCTGACATACTTTGCAACTCTGTACAAATTTTTTCACATCTTGCTGCAATTGTGGCCAATAATAATTCTCACCAACCAAAGCAAGGGTTTTATCATGACCAAAATGTCCAGCCAATCCTCCACTATGTTTCTCCTTGATGAGATTCTCCCTCATAGAACTTCATGGAATGCACAACTGAGTCCTTCTGAATAGCATATCATCTTGGATGATAAAATCCAGCCATTTCATCCTGTCTAGAGTAATAAGTTCTGTACAAGCTTTCCACGATTCACAAAAATCAGGATCCTTTGCATACAAATTCTTGAGTTCTTTGAACCCAACCACCTCAATCTGCATCTCTGTTAGCAATACTTGCCTTCTGCTAAGAGCATCTGCAACTCTGTTAGACTTTCCACTTTTGTGTTTCAACACAAATGTATAACTCTGCAAAAACTCAACCCATTTCAAATGCCTCTGATTCAGCTTTCCTTGACTATTCAAATATTGCAAAGCTTGATAATCAGTATACAAAACAAACTCCTTAGGAAGCAGATAGTGTCTCCACTTCTTCAATGCCTGAACTATAGCATAAAATTTTTGATCATAAACAGAATACTTCCTCTTGACATCATTTAACTTCTCACTGAAATAAGCAACCGGTTTACCTTCTTGGCTCATAATAGCTCCTATTGGGGTACCACTAGCATCACAATCTACTTGAAATACCTTATTAAAATCTGGAAGTGCTAAAACAAGTTGTTCTGTAACTTTTTGTTTCAACAATTGAAAACTCTTTTCTGCCCCATTAGTCCACTTAAACACTTTTCTATCTCTCATTGTTTCAGTCAAGGGACCACAAATATTGCTAAAATTTCTGATAAACTTTCTGTAAAAGCTAGCCAAACTATGAAAAAATTTTACCTCGGTAGCACTCCTTTGAGTAGGCCATTCAAGGATAGCCTATACCTTCTCTGGGTCCATTTTTAGACCTTTTGCTGAAACTACAAATCTCAAATACACTAACTCTTTTTTCACAAAATTACACTTCTTCAAATTAATCAACAATTTCTCATCTCTCAACTTCTCAAACACCATACGAATATGCATCATATGTTCCTCCAATGTCTTGCTAAAAATCAAAATATCATCTAGGTAAACAATGACAAACTTACCTAGAAATTCTTTCAGAACCTCGTTCATGAGCCGCATGAAAGTGCTCAGTGCATTAGTTAGCTCAAAAGGCATAACCAACCACTCATACAGTCCTTCCTTTGTCTTGAAGGCAGTCTTCCATTCATGTCCTTCTCTGATCCGAATCTGGTGATATCCACTCTTTAGATCTATCTTTGAGAAATACACAGCTCCACTCAAACAATCCATAATATCATCAATTTGTGGCAATGGAAACTTATACTTGATTGTGATCTTATTTATTGCTCTAGAATCTATACACATCCTCCACTCTCCATTCTTCTTTGGTGCTAATACCACTGGTACAGCACAGGGACTCAGACTCTCTCGAATCAACCCCTTCTGCAATAACTCATGTACTTGTCTGTTCAACTCTTCACTTTCTGCTGGTGTCATTCTGTGTGCTGCCTTGTTTGGCAAACTGGCTCCTGGAATCAAATCTATCTGATGACTGATCTTCCTTACCGGTGGTAATCCATCAGGTACATTATCAGATACAATATCCTGAAACTCATTCAACAAATCTGCAACCTCTACAGGAACATCCTCAACTTCCTCTTTACCAGCTTTTGGAATTAAAGCAAAACACACATGCTCATGCCTCATACCATATAGGAATTTTCTTCCATCAACAAAAGTTATTCTTGCATTACCACATACCTTTTCTTCGGTCTCCTTCAATGGCTTTAGCTTATGTCGCACTCCATCCTTTGTCAGGGAATAGGTATTCGCACGACCATCATGTACACAACATCTGTCAAATTGCCATGGTCTACCCAACAACATATGACATGCATCCATAGATATTATATCACATAGTACCTCATCTTGGTACCCGCCGATCTTGAACTTTACCAGGCACTGTTCACTGACCATGACCTTGTGGTCATCCTACACCCAGGCAATCCGATATGGATGTGGGTGTTTCTATCTCTTGAGCTTCAACTTTGTCACCATCTCTTCTGACACCAAATTGTCAGTGCTTCCACTATCGATAATCACATCACAGCATTTATCTTCACACTTGCATCTAGTGCGAAACAAACTCCTCCTTTGTTCAGGTTCATTCTCAGCAGTCAGCAGGACTCTTCTATTAATTAGCGTTTCTCCTCTTTCATCATCTTCAGAATTTGATGATCTGACATCTTCATCTACATGTGCAACTTTGGCCTGGCCTTCATTTCTCCTGTCTATTCTGCTTTGGCACTGAGGACATTCAAATGCCCTATGACCTTCTTCTCCATAGTGAAAACATGTTCCACAGAAGCTTTTTCTTCCAGATCCTTGTCCTCTTCTTCTTCCTCTCTGATCTCTATTATTCTGATCTTGGAAACGATTGGAATTGTTTCCTCTCTGATTCTGGCTGCTACTGGCCTCATCCTTCTTTTTCGGATCTTCATTTCGGCCACCATATGACCGTCCACCAGATCTTCCACCACGACCTCTTCCATTTTGTCTGCTCTCAAACTTCTTGTTCAGCTTTTCCTCTACTTTTAGGGCAAACTAGTATGCCTCCTTAATACCGTTCATTCAAACCAGATTCAACTCCTCCTGAATACTTGGCCTTAACCCATTAAGGTAGTGGGCAACTTTCTCCTTATCAGCTTCCGCATGGCCTATTTTGATGAGGAGTCGATATAACTCCTCTGTATACTCCTAACAGATCTTCCTGCTTGCTTCAAACTTTGCATTTCTTGTGATTTTATCTTTCCCTCTTCTATTTCACTCTAATTGAATCTCTTGCCACCAGATCTTTGCATGACCTTGAGTCTGGCCTTCACAAATTTGACCCTATCAGGATCCTCAACATCTTCATACTCAAAATATTCCTCACATTCATTGATCTAGTCGATCAATTCTTCTGGGTTAAGATTTCTAGAAAATGTAGGAACCTCAATCTTAGGTCTTTTCCCAATCTTGAAAATCGCCCGAAAAAGTCTTTCTTCCTCCTGATTCACAATTTCAGCTTCTCCTTCTTGATATTCTTCTTCGGCTTCATCCTCGCTTTCGTCTCTGACAGTAAGATTCATTCCTTTGTGAATCTCTTCTTGCAATGCTCGCACTTGTCTCTGCAGCTCTCTAACCTCAGGTGTCACAGTACCAGCTCCTCTGCCACGTTCTCTTCGTGGAGGTATCTTCACGATACGCGTTGAAACCCTAACCACGATCCTGGTGCAAACTACCTCACAGTCGGTGATCTATTTTCACACTCAAAAAAACCTACTCTGATACCACTTGATGAAGGGTGTTCCCCTTAATACCACAAACACATAACAGAAATAGAGAAACAACAACAACAATATGCAAGAACAAAAAATTGGCTTCTTATTATCTCCACAAATGTGGAATTACAAACTTTTAGAATTATAATATGCAAAGCCACATGGGCATTCCCTTACAATATTCTGTAGGACAAAGCCTCGAATCAATACCCAGATCTACTACCCAGAACTGCCCTAGATAGCACTACGGGCCTTCCTTATATAGGCAATTTCCACCGCCCGAGAAGGTTCTAAAAATTTAGCCCTTAGGGCCGACCAACCTTAGAATTATTTTATTTTACAATTTATTACATCAAAGCCGGCTCAAAATGAGTTTTGAAACCCAAACAAAAATTTTGAAGAAAAATTATTTTCGGCCATTTCAGGTGGCTTGACTTCCGGAGACCATAAGTCATCACCAGTTGACCCGATTGACTATTATAACCCCATTTCAGAAATGCCATGAAGCACTCTACGGGCTTGACCAATGCAAAGTGCTCATCACCCAAATTTTCAACCTCATCCGAGGCCTCTAAAGCCTTCAAAACTAAGTTTGAAGTTTCTGTACCCTGCTGCCAATACGAAAAATCTTCAATATCTTCAAAACTAGACCTGATCTAGCCATGAAACTTTGCTGGTAGGCTGATATGACTGAGATGAACCTCCATATGTAAAATCAGATATTCTAAGATCGTAAGACCAACTTACTAAAAATAGTAAGTTTTCATAAATAACAACTCTGCACAAGATAGCCCTTATTGAATACAAAAATAGAAATATTTTTGGGTGATGCAAGATTGCTCTTACACGCAAGATGCTCCTGCATCAGACACCCAGGGTAATTTGAGAAGTGACCCTGTCACGACTCAGGTGTGCAGAGGAAAACCAAGACGGTTAACCTCCTCCTTTGTTAGCCATGATGAATCTTCAACAGGTCGTCCTTTCCATTTGACCAAATACTCTTCATATGTCCTGTTCCTTGTGCTTCTGCCAACACGATTGTTCAGTATGTCTTCAATCTCTTTGATATTTGAATTGGTTGCTGGAATACTCTAGCGTGCTGCTGCAACCTTATCTTCAACACCTCCTTCATGATACTCTGTCAAATCTGAAACGTTAAACACTAGCGAAATATTCAGCTTAGTAGGCAATTCTACCTCATATGCATTTCTTTAATCATGCTTCTTCAGTATCGTACATGGTCCAAACTTCTTCATTTTCAACTTGTTATATGCACCAACCGAAAATCGCTCCTTCCGCAAATGAACCATGACTTCATCCCCAACTTGAAATTCCTTATGCCTCATTTTCTCCTCTACCTTAGTCTTATACTGCACATTCATTTTGGTAATATGCTTCCTCACCTCCTCATGGATGTTCTTCAAATGTTCTGCAAAATCTTCAGCTTCAGCACTACTTATTTCCCCTTTATCTATCTTTCTCAACTCAGATGCATTTCTTGGACTACTTCCATATACAATCTGGAATGGTGATTTACCATTGCTCCTGTTGATAGAATTATTGTATGCAAATTCTGCCTATGGTAAAATCAAATCCCATTCTGTTGGCTTATCTCCAACCAAACATCTCAGCAAATTTTGCAAACTTCTATTCACCACCTCTGTCTTTCCATGAGTTTGTGGATGATGTGATGAACTGAACTTCAAATCTGTCTTCAACTTCTTCCACAATGTATGCCAGAAATATCCAACAAGCTTAGTGTCTCTATCTGAAACTATGGTCTTTGGCAAACCATGTAGTCTCACTACTTTTCTGAAAAACAATTCTGATCATGAACAACATCATTAGTCTTCTTGCAGGGAATGAAATGTGCCATCTTTAAAAATCTATCAACTACTACAAAAATTGAATCGTGTCCCCGCTGAGTCCTAGGTAAACCAAGAACAAAGTCCATACTGATATCCTCCCAAGGCTTCTCTAGTACAAGTAATGGCTGATACAACCTTGTATTCTGCTTCACTCCTTTTGCCATCTGACATACTCTGCAACTCTATACAAACTTCTTCACATCTTGCTGCAATTGTGGCCAATAATAATTCTCACCAACCAAAGCAAGGGTTTTATCATGACCAAAATATCCAGCCAATCCTCCACTATGATTTTCCTTGATGAGATTCACCCTCATAAAACTTTGTGGAATGCACAACTAACTCCCTCTGAATAGCATATCATCTTGATGATAAAATCCAGCCATTTCATCCTGTCTAGAGTAATAGGTTCTGTACAAGCTTTCCAAGCTTCACCAAAATCAGGATCCTCTGCATACAAATTCTTGAGTTCTTTGAACCCAACCACCTCAATCTGCATCTCTGTTAGCAATAGTTGCCTTCTGTTAAGAGCATCTGCAACCCTGTTAGACTTTTCACTTCTGTGTTTCAAGACAAATGTATAACTCTGCAAAAACTCAACCCATTTCAAATGCCTTTGATTCAGCTTTCCTTGACTATTCAAATATTGCAAAGCTTGATGATCAGTATACAAAACAAACTCATTAGGAAGCAGATAGTGTCTCCACTTCTTCAATACCTGAACTATAGCATAAAATTCTTGATCATAAACAGAATACTTCCTCTTGGCATCATTTAACTTCTCACTGAAATAAGCAACCGGTTTACCTTCTTGGCTCATAATAGCTCGTATTGCAGTACCACTAGCATCACAATCTACTTGAAACACATTATTAAAATCTGGAAGTGCTAAAACAGGTTGTTCTGTAACTTTTTGTTTCAACAATTGAAAACTCTTTTCTACCCCATTAGTCCACTTAAACTCTTTTCTATCTCCTCTCATTGTTTCAGTCAAGGGACCACAAATACTGCTAAAATTTTTGATAAAATTTCTATAAAAGCTAGCCAAACCATGAAAATATCTTACCTCGGTAGCACTCCTTGGAGTAGGCCATTCAAGGATAGCCTGTACCTTCTCTAGGTCCATTTTTAGACCTTCTGCTGAAACTACAAATCCCAAATACACTAACTCTTTCTTCACAAAACTGCACTTTTTCAAATTAATCAACAATTTCTCATCTCTCAACTTCTCAAACACCATACGAATATGCATCATATGTTCCTCCAATGTCTTGCTAAAAATCAAAATATCATCTAGGTAAACAATGACAAACTTATCCAGAAATTTTTTCAGAACCTCGTTCATGAGCCGCATGAAAGTGCTCGGTGCATTGGTTAGCCCAAAAGGCATGACCAACCACTCATACAGTCCTTCCTTTGTCTTGAAGACAGTCTTCCATTCATCTCCTTCTCTGATCCGAATTTGGTGATATCCACTCTTCAGATCTATCTTTGAGAAATACACAGCTCCACTCAAACAATCCATAATATCATCAATTCGTGGCAATGGAAACCTATACTTGATTGTGATCTTGTTTATTGCTCTGGAATTTGTACACATCCTCCACTCTCCATTCTTCTTTGGTGCTAATACCGCTGGTACAGCACAGGGACTCAGACTCTCTTGAATCAACCCCTTCTGCAATAACTTGTGTACTTGTCTGTTCAATTCTTCACTTTCTGCTGGTGTCATTCTATGTGTTGCCTTGTTTGGCAAACTGGCTCCTGGAATCAAATCCATCTGATGACTGATCTTCCTTATCGGTGATAATCTATCAGGTACATTATCAGATACAATATCCTGAAACTCATTCAACAAATCTGCAACCTCTACAGGTACATCCTCTACTTCCTCTTTACCAGCTTTTGGAATTAAAGCAAAACACACATGCTCATGCCTCATACCTTCTAGGAATTTTCTTCCATCAACAAAAGTTATTCTTGCATTACCACATACCTTTTCTTCGGTCTCCTTCAATGACTTTAGCTTATGTCGCACTCCATCCTTTGTCAGGGAATAGGTATTCGCACGACCATCATGTACAACACATCTGTCAAACTACCATGGTCTACCCAACAACATATGACATGCATCCATAGATATTATATCACATAGTACCTCATCTTGGTACCCGCCGATCTTGAACTTTACCAGGCACTGTTCACTGACCATGACCTTGTGGTCATCCTGCACCCAGGCAATCCGATATGGATGTGGGTGTTTCTGTCTCCTAAGCTTCAAATTTGTCACCATCTCTTCTGACACCAAATTGTCAGTGCTTCCACTATCGATAATCACATCACAACATTTACCTTCAAACTTGCATCTAGTGCGAAACAAACTCCTCCTTTGTTCAGTTTCATTCTCAGCACTTAGCAGGACTCTTCTGTTAATTAGCGTTTCTCCTCTTTCAACATCTTCAAAATTTGATGATCTGACATCTTCATCTACATGTGCAACTCTGGCCTGGCCTTCATTTCTCCTATGTATTCTGCCTTGGCGTTGAGGACATTCAAATGCCCTATGACCTTCTTCTCCATAGTGAAAACATGTTCCACAGAAGCCTCCTCTTCCAGATCCTTGTCCTCTTCCTCTTTCTCTCTGATCTCTATTATTCTGATCTTGAAAACGATTGGAATTGTTTCCTCTCTGATTCTGGCTGCTACTGGCCTCATCCTTCTTTTTCAGATCTTCATTTCGGCCACCATATGACCATCCACCAGATCTTCCACCACAACCTCTTCTATTTTGTCTGCTCTCAAACTTCTTGTTCAGCTTTTCCTCTACTTTTAGGGCAAACTGGTATGCCTCCTCAATACCATTCATTTGAACCAGATTCAACTCCTCCTAAATACTTGGCCTTAACTCATTAAGGTATCGGGCAACTTTTTCCTTATCAACTTCTGCATGGCCTGTTCTGATGAGGAGTCGATATAACTCCTCTGTATACTCCTGAACAGATCTTCCTGCTTGCTTCAAACTTTGTATTTTCTTTAGTAGGTCAAGCTCATAATCAATAGGAATGAACTGTCGCTTCAATTTATCCACCATCCGATCCCATCTTGTGATTTTATCTTTCCCTCTTCTATTTCGCTCTAATTGAATCTCTTGCCACCAGATCTTCGCATGACCTTTCAGTCTGGCCTTCGTAAATTTGACCCTATCAGGATCCTCAACATCTTCATACTCAAAATATTCCTCACATTCATTGATGTAGTCGATCAATTCCTCTGGGTTAAGATTTTCAGAAAATGTAGGAACCTCAATCATAGGTCTTTTCCCAATTTTGGAAATCATCCGAAAAAGTCTTTCTTCCTCTTGGTTCACAATTTCAGCTTCTCCTTCTTGATATTGTTCTTCGGCTTCATCCTCGCTTTCATCTCTGACATTAAGATTCATTCCTCTGTGAATCTCTTCTTGTCTTTGCAGCTCTCTAACCTCAGGTGTCACAGCACCAGCTCTTCTGCCACGTTCTCTTCATGGAAGTATTTTCGCGATGCGCACTGAAACCCTAACCACGGTTTTGGTGCAAATTGCCTCACAGTCGGCAATCTATTTACACACTCAAAAAAGCCTGCTCTGATACCACTTGATGAAGGGTGCTCCCCTTAATACCATAAACATATAACAGAAATAGAGAAACAACAACAACAATATGCAAGAACAAAAAATTGGCTTTTTATTATCTCCACAAATGTGGAATTACAAACTTTCAGAATTATAATATGCAAAGCCACATGGGCATTCCCTTACAATATTCTGTAGGACAAAGCCTCGAATCAATACTCAGATCTACTACCCAGAACTGCCTTAGATAGCACTACGGGCCTTCTTTATATAGGCAATTTCCACCGCCCGAGAAGGTTCTAGAAATTTAGCCCTTAGGGCCGACCAAACTTAGAATTATTTTATTTTAAAATTTATTACATTAAAGCCGGCTCAAAATGAGTTTTGAAACCCAAACAGAAATTTTGAAGAAAAATTATTTTCTGCCATTTCAAGTGGCCTGACTTTCGGAGACCATAAGTCATCACCAGTTGACCCGATTGACTATTATAAGCCCATTTTGGAAATGCCACGAAGCGCTTTATAGGCTTGACCACTGCAAAGCGTCCGTCACCCAAATTTTGAACCTCATCCGGGGCCCCTAAAGCCTTCAAAACTGAGTTCGAAGTTTCTGTACCCTGCTGCCAATACCGAAAATCTTCAATATCTTCAAAACTAGACCTGATCTAGCCATGAAACTTTGTTGGCAGGCTGATATGACTGAGATGAACCTCCATATGTAAAATCAGACATTCCAAGATCATAAGACCAACTTACTAAAAATAGCAAGTTTTCATAAATAGCAACTCTGCACAAGATAGCCCTTATTGAATACAAAAACAGAAATATTTTTGGGTGATGCAAGATTGCTCTTACACCCAAGATGCTCCTACATCAAAAGCTTTCTTCTTATTCTATGTACATACCTCCTCTTTCAATTCACCATTGAGGAATGCTATCTTGACATCCATTTGATGAATCTTTCATCCCATCTATGCTACAAATGAGATCACAGCTCGTATAGAAGCATACCTGGACACTAGGAAAACTATCTCCTCGTAGTCTATTTCCTCCTTCTAAGAGAAACCCTTTTCCATGATCCTTGCTTTGTATTTCTCGATGCTACCATCTGCACCGTGTTTGATCTTATAGATCTAGTGTGATCCAACCATAACCAGGTATTTGTTGGTCTTGGTACAACCTCCCACACATCATTCTACATTATTGAGGTATATTCCTCAACCATCACATCTCGCCACACTTGATGTTTTGCGACCTCCTGGTAGTTGGAGGGTAAAAGCCCAATTTTCTGTCGCAGTTGAGGCTAACTTAGAGGATTCAACCAAGCAGAACTCGACTAAGTAATGCTTAGTCAAGTAGCACTCGGCTAAATCCATGTATGTGCTGTGCGGCACCGAATAACACATACATGGCCAGAGGTACTCGAATGAGTGGGACTTGGCTGAATCCCACTTGACCGAGTCTCTCTCGCTTAATAAAAACCTTGGAATGCAGTGTAGGCCCCTCATTTGCACAGTGAGTGGCTAGCAGAGAAGAGAAGGGGCCTTGAGGACATTCGACCGAGTGTGAGAGAGGGCCCCCACTTTTTAGCATTCATTTTATTTTTATTTTTTAAGTGTTTTTTTATAATTATATGGTTAAAAAATGATTTGTAATTATTCGACCCACGACTGACTAAAACTTGCGCAAGTTAGGCATTGTAGATCAGGTCCTGCCATTTCTGAAAATTGGTTATAATAGAAAAATGAAGCTACGATTAAAAAGTTATGGCCTTCGGAAGTTGGATTACCTAAAATTATAATTTGTAATAATTTTGAGCTGACCCTATTGTAATAAAAATAAAAAATAAAATAATTCTAAGGGCTGTCGACCTTAATGGCTAAATTTTTGGAACTTTCTTGAGCGTTGGAAAATTGCTTATATAAGGAAGGCCCGTAGTGTTGTCTAGGAAGTTTAGAGTAGTTATGGGTAGATCTGGGTAATGATTTGAGGCTTTGTCCTATAGAATATTGTAAGGGAAAATGCCCATGTGGTTTTGCATATTGTAATTATGAAATTTGTAATTCCACACCTGTGGAGATAATAAGAAACCCATTTTATGTTCTTGCAAATTGTTGTTGTTTCTCTATTTCTATTATGTGTTTGTGGTATTAAGGGGAGCACCCTTCATCAATCTTGTGATTTGTGTATAGTGAAACTATAACAAGGAACAAACTTTATTAGATTGATTTTAATTAAGCCATTGCTCTGAAACCGCCCGAGCTAAATGTCTTCAATTTAGTCTCCATGATAAATCTTAGAGCACACGTTGAAAGGATAAAAGGTGAATAAGGAAAGAAAAACACTTAAAAAGCTATCGAAAGAGGGTGGAAGGTTGAAAAGAAGTCTAGCACATACTAGAAGGAGGATCCCATGTGATAGGAGCATCACGAAGAAGGGAAGGTGGCCAGGTTCACATGTGAGCGGGCTGAAGTAACAATTAATGATTACGAGATAGCCAAAGCCAAAGGGATGCTGTCCCCAAAGTCCTTCATTGTCGAAGGTAAGCTAGTAACAAGTGCCAGATCATCCCTGCCACTGGGATAATTATACCATGTACCGGGACTTGGTGACAAACAAGTTTCACTAATCCATTATAATATATATAAATTCGCAGCTCAAAAAATATATTGTAATTAGCTATGCAGAGTGCCAACACTAATTCATAGTAATGATTAAAGATAATGGGTGGAAAGGCAAGTAATCCTTAAGAATGCATACACTACTTCTCTAAAGGCTTATAACATATACCAAGAGATACCCGCAAGCTAATGGAAGCCCAAGGAAAAACAAGGTAAAGGCAGACTGCCAAAAAAAGCCATTATACAAACATTTGCTATATGTATAGATATATATATACCAAATGTGTGTATAAATGAAGATATCCATGAGGGTATATAAGTAAGTCTATGAATATATATTAGATATATATATATATATATATATATATATATATATATATATATATATATATATATATATATATATATATATATATATATATATAGACTTTATTTATATACCCCCATAAGTATCTCAAAGTATACATAGATATATATAATACCTTATAGACCTCAGAATAGGTAATATATATATATATATATACCAAAATCTGAGCTCGGGAAGGGAGCTAGTGTACTTTATTCCATAATGTGATTACCGCTGGCTCCAAGATTAGCTAAGGTGTCTGCTTCAGTATTACCCTCCCGGTATGTGTGCTTGACAATCACCTCAGAAAAGGATTCAAGGATGAGATTAATTTCCTCTATCTTAGAATTAATAATCCAGTTAGGTGTCTTTTTAGTGTGTATGGTGTTAACGATGATTTGGGAATCCCCTTCGATAGCAAGCTTTGAAAAGTTGAGATTTTTGCAGATTTTGAGGCCTTCCAGAGCAACAAGGCATTCAACCATGTTATTCGTAGTAGGCTTGATGGGATGGGAAAATTTAGAAATTAATTCTCCCTTGTAATTCCTAATGATACCACCTATGCCCGCCTCTGTGGGGTTCCCCCTGGAAGCTCCATCGAAATTCAGCTTTACCCAACCCTCCTCGGGAGGGACCCAGGAGCAATTGGCTCTGTCAGCTTTTGCCTTTGCACCTCCTCTACCAAAGAGATTCGGTATTATTAACGAGGGCCATTTAAGTCTAATCTTATTATCCTAGGATCTGAATGAATCTTCATAGCAAGTGGTATCACAAAGTTTGCTATGAATATTTTCCGTAATTGAAGCTTCAATTTTATTAGTGATTCTTTTCCATTCTAATTTCTGATTCGTAAAAATCCTCCGATTGTGTTCTTTCCATACCTCCCACGCTAAGATGGATGGGGAAATAATCCAAATATCTTTATATAGAGCTGGCCAAGCTTTTAGGAGGCTCAGTAGATCGGAAGGAAGAGCTGACTTCCAATCTAGGGATTGCTAAAGCCATTTCCAACAATTCTGAGTGAAGGAGTAGTTTAACAGAAGATGATTCACATCCTCTTCCTGTCTTTCACATAAGGGACACCTCGTCGAACCCGCGAAGCCTATCTTACGTAACCTATTTGATGTTAAGATTCTGTCTTGCAGAGCAGCCCACAAAAACATTCCTGCCTTAGGAAGATAGGCTTTGTTCCAGCATAAATTAAGGGGAATGTCTAAGTTGTCCATTTTTTCTTCTCGAATAATGGATTTATAACCATCTTTAACTGAATACTCCCCATTATTAGAGCTAGCCCATAAGAGGGTGTCTGGCCAGTTTTTAATAGTGATATTTGTTTCTTTTAAAATATTAAATAACTTTTGAATTTCTTGATTATAAGGTAATCTTCTAGAGGTTAAGTCTGTAACATATTCGCTGCTAAGATTAATATAATCCTTAAGGTAAGCACCAATGGTGGCTTTGCAAAATTCAATGAAGATAGGTGAAAATCTCTCTTTGTTAAGTGCAGGGAAACCTGCCCAAGAATCTTCCCAAAATAAGGCGTGATTCCCAAGACCTATATCCCACGTGAGGTGTTTGCTAATTATGCCTATAGAGTCCTTAACAAAGTTCCAGCTACGTGATCCCTTGACATGAGATTGGGCTCTAAAGATATTAATGGGGTCTACCTTCGGGACGTATTTATGGAGAAGAATTGAAGCCCACTTAGAGTTGGGCTCCTTAAAAAGTCTCCACACAAGTTTTGCACCAAGGGCTTGGTTTTGCCAAATAAGGTTCTTGAACCCAAGACCCCCCATAGCTATAGGCTTGCATAAGTTATCCCATTTGATTAAGGCCATTTTCTTGTCCTTGTTTGAACCTTGCCAATAAAAATCTCGCATCATCTTATCTAGATCGTGCTTAATGTTAGAAGGGAGGGGTAAAATAGACATATGATAGGTTGGTATAGCAGACAAGACTGATTTAATCATAATGGTTCTCCCTGGCTTAGTAAGCCACTTACCTTTCCAAGAGCTCTTCTTATCCTATAGCTTTGCTAGAACTTGTTGCCAAAGTTTGGATGAATGTTGTCCCTTATCCAATTCTATCCCTAGGTATTTACATGGAAAAGAACCCCGTTGGTAACCAAGGGTATCGTAGATTTTCTTTTCCAGATTAGATGAAGTATTTAAAAAGAAGATTTCTGATTTGAGAGGGTTGACTTGTTGGCCAGAAGCCTTCATATATGAGTTAAGGACTTCTTTGAAGGCCTTGGCCTTGGTGCAATTTGCTGATCTTGGCAGAATAGTATCGTCCGCAAATTATTGGTGAGTAACGAATGGGATATTGTCTACGGCTCTTAGGCCTATAATCTTGCCTTCTGACTATTTCTTGGTTATAGTTCTCCCCAGGGCTTCAGCCATAATAACATAAAGGAAGGGCGATAACGGGTTGCCTTGTCTGATACCTCGTGAAATTCCAAAAAAAACTTTTGGGGTACCGTTGACAAGGATGGAGATCTTGCGGGTTGAAATACATATAAATATAAGGTTGATCCAATGCTTGGAAAAACTGAAAGCTTCCAAGCATTTTCACAAGAATCTCCTGTCCACCTTATCATAAGCCTTTTGGATATCGATTTTAACAAACATACTCGGTTCCTTGGTCACTTGGGCAGTATGAACGAGTTCTTGGGCGATGATAATGCCATCAAGGATCGACCTCTTAGCTACAAAGCGAGTTTGTTCTTCTGAGATTAGGATCGGGAGAAGAGTTTTAAGTCTATTTACTATACATTTTGATAATATCTTATATATAGTGTTACAAAGAGAGATAGGGAGAAAATCTCCTAGGTCAATACAGTCATTTTTCTTGGGAATAAGAGAGAAAAAAATATTGTTGATTTTCGATAGGATAGCACCGGAGTTCCTGGTAGCTTCCACCACTTGCCAAATGTCATTTCCCATAAAGTGCCAACACTTCTGGAAGAAACCAGCCTGAAAGCCATCTGGGCCTGGGGCTTTGTCAAGTTGCATTTGGAATAAGGTAGACTTGACTTCTTCCAATGTGAATTTGCTGTTCATCATGATATTATCTTCATCCGAAATTAACTTAGGAATAGCCTTAAGCATTTCCAATTGATCTTGATGATTAACTGCTTTGAGGTTATTAAGAAGAGAATTAAAATAGTTAGTAATTCGGTCTGCGATGACTTTGGGATCTTTCGATAGTTGCCCCCTATCGTCCTTAATCTTAGTTATCCTGTTAATATTTCTTTTAATATTGGTTGTCTTGTGAAAAAAAATTGTATTATTATCTCCTTCTTTTAGGCAGGTTTCCCTGGATTTTTGCTTCCAAAATATTTCTTCCTTAAGTAAGATTGCATTATATTTAGACATGAGTTCCTTTTCTTTAAGATAGCTCGCTTCGTCCATACCATGGGTAATGACTAAATTATTTAGGCTCTCTATATCCTGTTCTATATGTAATTTTTCTTCAAAGATATTGTTGAATTTATTCTTGTTCCATTCCAAGACTTTATTTTTAATGACTTTAAGTTTGGTAATTAAGCTATACATTTTGGATCCTTCCACTGTTGTCTGGTTCCACCATTGTGCCAAAAGATTAATGAGATCCGGATCTTGGAACCACATAAATTCAAATTTGAACGGGTTTCTAATGGGCTTACAGTCTTCGGTAATAGTTAGTCTAATTGGGAAATGATCTGAACCCACATCTGGGAGAATTTCTGCTGACAAAATTTGGTTCCCCGTATCTCCTGAAATAAAAAATCTATCTAGTTTTTCCGCAATATGACTAAAGCCTAACCTTCTGTTATTCCAAGTGAAGGTTCCATTGATGGTTTCAATGTTAATCAAGTTGTTGTTTGAGGCCCATTGGGTAAAGTCCTTTTGAGATTGTGAGATATAGTTGGAACCACCAAATTTTTCGTTGATATTCAATATAGCGTTAAAATCTCCACCTAAGATGAATGTCTCTTCTTTATTTAATTGAAGGAGGGTTTGGACTTCCTGCCACACCCTTCTTTTTTCTATATTTTGTACAGGCCCATAAATGTTGATCAAGATGAATCTCAAGTTTGATTTGAGACTGTTGATCCTCATAGCCATCCAGTTACTACTGCTGGACATGACTGATGAGGAAATTTTCCAGGGGTCCCACAAGGCTGCTAGGCCTCTTGATGCACCTAAAGCAGGTACAAAATCTGCTCTCCATAGACCGACTTTGTTACTTAATTTCTTTCCTTCATCATTATCTAGCTTAGTTTCTTGTAGCATTATAATATCAGAATAATTTTTTTTTAAATATCTTTTAAGCAGTCTTTGTTTGTTAGGGGCGTTTAGGCCCCTAACATTCCAGGTAGTTACTCTCATTGCTCCTTGGGAAGGCACTTCCCCTTCCCACCATTCAAAATGTCAAAGATTTTCATTTGATTTTCTGCATTGCCGGCTACGGTTCTTCTAATAAATATTACACATAATAGTATCATAAATATTTTTAACATTTGAATATTAAATATTTTACTTAGATAAAATATGACTGCTAAATTCTTAACTAAATTAAATTTTAAAATATTTTGATACATAAATAAGACATGGTTGATGGGATTACAATATAAGCAAGATCTTAAAATCTAAATAAATTAGACAATTGTAAAAAATAAATTTAAAACTAAAATAAAAGAACAATGAATAAAACAGTAGAAAATAAAACAATTAAAAATAGAATATTCTTCTATATATGTGTATTTAGTGAAAGCATTACTAATCTAGGTAAGACAACTACACCCTAAAAAATTGTCTCCAAAATTACAATACAAATTACACTAACTACAAAACATTTTCCATTAAGCAATGGTCCACAACGTCCATCAAATTTCCTTGTGTTTTTCAATGACAGAGACATCTAGGTTCATGCAATCAAAATGCCCATTGAAATCAATTGTCTTATGCATTGTCCCAAATTTAAGCAGCATTATACCAAAACAATGGATGCAACATTTATCGGCGTGTTGATAGGTTTTGTAATATTTTAAATCGTAGGAATATAAATGTGAGACAAATCTAGATCTAGAAGATATGAAAAACTTGAATTTGAAGTTTTGACATTTATTTAAAAAAAATATTGATAAATTTAAGGTCATAAATTGTCATAAATTGCAATGAAAAAGAAATAGACAAATGCATATCAAGTGCTTAAGACTCAAACTTCCCCTACATGCGACACAACTAGGATATAGTCAATGAGCTAGGATATATGCAAGACATTACTAGACATTTGCAAAAAAAATGCAAGACATTACTAACATGAAAAGCTTGATAAGTTTCATTAATATAAAGTATTAATTCAAAAAAATTCAATCATTCTAGATTTAAAATAAGTATTTATTAAATAAATATTGAACAAAAATATCTTTCTCATAAGAGTATCAATATTAGTCCAATACTAGGTCTTTTTGAGAAAACACATCATAGTTCTGTCATTATGAATCTACAGGATTACAAGACCTAACAAATCCAACAACAGAAAACAACTCAACCTAGAGATGCAGACATGGTACCAAGATTTTTTATTTCCATGATGTGATTTATAATGCCACTTATATGGTTTTTGTTTTTAGCCATATTTAGAAGTTTTGATTTTCTTTTCTCTTGCCTGGTAACGCTTCTTGTAAAGAATCAGCTTGCGTAACTGATGGACATTTGTATGGTAAATGGTTTAAATAGACAAACAGAAGACACTAGAAGGGATCAAAATTCTTAAAATCCCCCTTATGCTGAGACATATGAGTGTGAATCAATTTTAATGTTGCAGATCATCTTTTGAAAGGTAGAGGAGATAAGGTAGAGGAGAACAATTGAAAGGTCCTTTAAATTTGAAAAAAAATAATCTTCAACAATAAAAATTCTTAATGATTTTTATCTTTTGACAAACCTTCAATTGAAGGGATATTCATCAAGAGAGTAAATTCAATTCCACCTTTATTGGCAATACACGAGACTCATTAATGGTGTTAAAAATTCATCAAAGTTTCCAACTAATTTTAGAAAGATAGGAAAAAAAGGTAATCATAAAAATAAACTTTCAGTTCAAATAGCCTATCCCCTAAATTAAATATTATAATATACATATAATAATAAAATATTATATTTTATATTAATATTACATTATGATTATATTATTTTGCATTCTTATTATTATTTTGGTATATTATAATCTTATTGAATTTTAATATTATCTATTATTATATGATAATAAATATCAACTTATTATATATTTGATTACATTAATAGTTTTATATTATTATAATAAAAATCACTACTAAAAACATATAAAAATAAATAAATATAGAAAATTATTTATGCTTCCAAATCAGTCTAATATATTTTTCTGAATTAGTTAATTAATGACTTGATATAATTCCATTAAAATTATACAAAATAAGGTAGAAAAATAATATTTAAGTCATAATTAGAATAAGTTAAAAAGAAGATAAACTACCCAAGAAGATAAAATATAAATTATGGAGTGGGATCTATTGAAATGAAATGAAATTTCTTCATTTATTTATTTTTGTTGTGGTGTGCAATTAAATAAATATATTTCTTATGTAATAAAAATTAACCTAATAGAAATTTAATTATAAAATTTAAAAAAGGGGGTTAAAATAGGGTCCATCATATGAGACCTATGAATCTACTTGTATCTGTTTTAACCCCTGTTAGAATAGCAATGCTCAGAATGGACTTTTATCTGTTATGATCTTTGATGGGAGAATAATCCAATAAGACTAGCTTCTTCCGAATCTATGAATAAATAAATAATTGATCATTGCACATCAATTCAAATTAGATTTTAGTTAAATCTATTAGATTTTAGTTTTCTAATATTTTGAGTTAAATAGTTTTGAATGTGTATATTATGGATCAAATTTTCTTTATGTAGTTATAATAGAAATTTTTCTATATGCAACTTCAAAATCAAATATTTAGTCATTTAAAAAATATCCAGAGGTTAGTTGTGAAAATTCTATTAAAGTTATTGATTATCAAATTTCTATCATATAAAGATTATTTAACTGCCGAAACTTAATTTACAACAAATATTGAAAAATAACATAATTGCAACTTCAAAAAAAAAATAGAGAAAGAAATATGCAACACAATGAACACGATATTTTTGGACAAATTGTCCCCGAAAAAATTCCAAAGGGAAAACTAGTACCACAGAGGAGGAACTTATATTAAACTTCAACAAATTAAGAGATAAAAAAAAACTGCTTGCTTTTTTCTAATAGAGCTCCAACAATCTCCTAATTTCTCTTGCTGAGATCCCACAACTGCTATCCCCAATGTTATCACTGTGCCCTTACTAACATTGCAAGACTATTTGCTAACACTGCAAATGCTTTTCAAACTTGTGTTCTCCAAATGCCTAATGACCCCCTTTTGTACTACTCTCGTTGGAAAACCAATGTCCAAGATTTAATTTAAATCAACAACTGAGATAAATAACACCTTAACAAACCCTAACCAAATTGGTTACTAGGCGTCTCTAAGGGAATTGATTAATTAAATAAATAATTGTCTCTATTGCCATCAAATTGGCCAAGAAAACAACTATTTACTAAATCCTAGCAAATGGACAAACAACTGTCCAAGCTACCCCAACTAACACTCCCTCTTAGCAAGGAAGTCATTCTGCATAACACCTAGCTTATCTATGAAGAACATGAATTTTGCCTTTCCCAATGCCTTAGTGAGAATGTACGCTACTTGCTGCTATACTGTAGCTGAACAATCACCCACTGTACACAATCCCTGATGAAGTGATACCTGATAGATCTGTATGCTTAGACCTATCATGAAACAAAAGATTCTCAAATTATTTAATACAACTCTGATTGTCACAATGTATCAAATTAGTCTCAACCCTCTGACCAAACAAGGCTACTAGAAACTTCTAAAGCCATGTAACTTCACATGTTTCCATGCTGCCTGCTATATATTCTGATTTTACGGAACTCAGAGCCATAGACTTCTGCTTCCTAATAAACCAAGAGACAACTCCTGATCCCAAATTGAAGCAACATCCTAAAGTGCCTTTCTTGTCCCCTATGCTATCAGTCCAATTTGTGTCAGTATAGCCTATCAACTTGATTCCTTCACCTTGAGTATACCTAATCCCATACTCAATTGTACCTCCCAAATAATGTAGCACATGCTTTGCCGCTATCTAATGCACTCTCTTTGGCTCAACCATGAACTGACTAAGAGAGTTTACTACACAAGCTATATCTGGTGTTGACCAAATACATAAGAGAACTGATCAACTACCTATATAAGGTGGGATCTACATCATTTTCCCTGGTTGTGTCTACCTTCTTCCAATTCATGATCATAGGTGTAGACATGGTTTCACAATCCTCCATCCTCAACCTTCTCAAGATTTCAATGCAATATTTCCCTTGTCTAAGGAAAATATCTCCTTTTGTCTACCACACCTCCATACCTAGAAAGTAGTGCATAAGTCCCAAATCTTTCATTCTCAAACTCTACTACAAGGTCCCTCTTGCACTCCTCTATGAGCCCTAGTGAACCTATTAAAAATAAGTCATCTGGACATATATAAAAAGAATGAGAACCTCACCTCCAACCACCAAGTACTAGAGGTTAGCATCTGCCTCACTCTTCATGAAGCCCATTCCTTCAAGCATATATCAATGCACTCATATCACACTCTAGGACCCTGATTGAGTCCATACAAGGCTCTCTTCAATCTACACACATGGGTCTCTTTGCTATGTGCTACAAAGCTTTCTTCTTATTTTATGTACATACCTCCTCTTTCAATTCACCATTGAGGAATGCTATCTTGACATCCATTTGATGAATCTTTCATACCATCTATGCTACAAATGAGATCACAACTCATATAGAAGCATATCTGGACACTAGGAAAAATATCTCCTCATAGTCTATTTCATCCTTCTAAGAGAACCCCTTTTCCATGACCCTTGCTTTGTACTTCTCGATGCTACCATCTGTACCATGTTTGATCTTATAGATCTAGTGTGATCCAACCATAATTAGGTATCTGTTGGTCTAGGTATAAGCTCCCACACATCGTTCTACATTATTGAGGTATATTCCTCAACCATAAAATCTCACCACACCTAATGTTGTGCGACCTCCTGGTAGCTGGAGCGTAAAAGCACAATTTCTTGTTGCAGTTGAGGCTAACTCAGAGGATTCAACCAAGCAGAACTTGACTGAGTAATACTTAGTTGAGTAGCACTCGGCTAAATCCATGTATGTGCTATGCGGCACCGAATAACACATACATGGCCAGAAGTACTTGACTGAGTGGGACTTGGCTGAATCCCACTTGATCGAGTCTCTCTCGCTTAATAAAAACCTTGGAATGCAGTGTAGGCCCCTCATTTGCACATTGAGTGGCTAGCAGAGAAGAGAAGGGGCCTTGAGGACATTCAACTGAGTGTGAGGTAGGGCCCCCACTTTTTAGCATTTATTTTATTTTTGTTTTTTAAGTGTTTTTTATAATTATATGGTTAAAAAATGATTTGTACTAATTCAACCCCCGATTGACTAAAACTTGCACAAGTTAGGCACTGTAGATCAGGTCCTACCGTTTCTAAAAAGTGGTTATAATAGAAAAACAAAGCTACGATTAAAAAGTTATGGCATTCAGAAGTTGGATTACCTAAAATTATAATTTGTAATAATTTTGAGCTGACCCTATTGTAATAAAAATGAAAAATAAAATAATTCTACGGGTTGTCGACCTTAATGGCTGAATTTCTGGAACTTTCTTGAGCATTGGAAAATTGCCTATATAAGGAAGGCCCGTAGTGTTGTCTAGGAAGTTCAAAGTAGTTATGGGTAGATTTGGGTATTGATTCGAGGCTTTTTCCTATAGAATATTGTAAGGGAAAATGCCCATGTGGCTTTTCATATTGTAATTATGAAATTTGTAATTCCACACCTGTGGAGATAATAAGAAACCCATTTTACGTTCTTGCAAATTGTTGTTGTTTCTCTATTTTTGATAAAGAAAAGTAGCAAGAGGGTACTGGCCTGTAGAACAAAGGACTAGGAGCACATTAATAGCACTAGTCTGAGAGAAGATAATCAACAGAAAAATATTGTCCAGTCTGCCTCTATCAAAGACAAACTTAAAGATCATCTTGGGACAAGCCCCCACAAAACTGCAAGCTTTAACCAAAAACAAAAACAAAAGACCATAGTGAGCCCTTTAAAATTGTCAGCAATCACCCGATCATAGGAAGAAAAGAAATTGAAAGAGAGAGACACTTTCATCACCATAAAGCTGAAGAAGCAAGCTCAGGTTGCAAATAGCTTGTCCATCTTTCTCTGTCAAAAATAAGGTCCAGAAACTACTACACCTCTTGCCCAGACCAACACTGTCAAAGATATTCCAACCCGATGCAAACTCCTTGTCCACATCAATAGGAAAGGGGTCCACCTCTATAGGAGCAGAGAGTAAAAAGATCAAAATAATAAGGCTGAAGCTGTAACATCTCCTTCCATTAGTACGACCACAAGAGGTAGCCCAGAAAAACTCCACCTCAATAGGAGTCTCCTCCACCTCCAAGTTCACAAACACAAACTCCACCTCAATAGGAGACTGCTCCACCTCCATAGAAGGCTTCCACCACTCTTTCACAAGAAGAGCACCCACACTCAACAACTCTTTTATCCAGCAGCAAGCCACCTCAAAAGGCTGAGCTTCCATCACAAAAGGAGCTACCACCTCAATAGGAAGTAGAATGGAAGATTGAAGAAGGAGATAACCTTCAGCAACCGCTGAACCCTTAAGTGAAACCCCACCACAAAAGGGGGCTGCACCACGGAGTGGAGAGGGAGGAAACCCAAAAAACCACAAAAACTAAGCATGGGAGGAGCAAAAAAGCATCTAAAACTGGTCCATCTCCCATCATGAGCAGTGGCAAGGCCCACAAAACTCAGAGCAACACCAAAAGAGCCAACACCACTCTCCCACACAATAGAGGGGATTTGCAAAACCTAGAGAGTGGCCGCCCAAAGAGAGCCCCAAAAGAGAAACCAACGCAGCCGCCCACCAAAGCTGGGCATCAGAGGAAAAAAAGAGCCTCTCCACACCAAAGCAATGAGAGGTAGGACAAGCCTCAAGAAGCAATGCCATAGAGCATCAACAAAGATCTCCATAGAAATAGAGAGGAGGAAAAATAACCAGATAGGAAAATAACTATTCCTCTAAAGAGTCTGAACCCTAATACCCAACAGGCCCAAAAGTTGAAAGGAAAAAACATCTTCCATCGGAGAGAACCCCCAAAAACCTTCCACTACGTGAAAGGAAGAAAGAAGAATGAGATAGATCCTTTGAAAGAGTCTCCACAAAGCCACCAAAACCAGCCCCCTTGAAGAGAAAGACCACACCACCAACGAGACAAGCACACGGCCGACCAAAAGAAATCTAGACCCCCAAAAACCCCCTGCGAACATCTCTAGCAGACTTAGTGCTAGCAAGACCAGTCTGGTTCCACACCAGGAAAGTCATAGACCAGGGGACACCATGCTCCCAAAGAGTTGGGGGAAAACTCTCACTGTAAGAACAATAACCCCCAAGCGCTTGACCCAACAAAAACTTAGCCGGGTCGTCTTCATCGTCCTTAGAATCCCATAGCTCCTCTGAACCAAAAACCCTAGAACCAGGATCACACGACTCCTTCCCTCTATCATCATCGCTGCCTCCTTCCCCTCCCTCTGCATTTTCCCCTTCTCCATTTCTGCTACGAACCCTAGCCCCTCCTCCGCACACGCTGCTCCCGATCCCGCTCATTGTTTCTCTTGTTTCTCTGTTTCTGTTATGTGTTTGTGGTATTAAGGGGAGCACCCTTCATTAGTCTTGTGATTTGTGTATAGTGAGACTATAACAAGGAACAAACCTTATTAGATTGATTTTAATTAATCCATATACAATTCGACTAAAAACCTCTAAACTAATAATTTCTACCCAAAAAATTATGTTTATTTAAATTATTAAAAAAAATCAATAAAAAAGATATCTCATTTTAATTTATTGGTATTCAAATTATTGAAATACATAAAGTCATGTTTTTCTCCAAAAATGATTTCAATGTGTCAAATTTTAATATTTCTTGCAATAGAGATCGCCAAAAGGAATAAAATAAATAAATTTATCCCTATTTAAATAATATTTTCCTAGAGCTTTCGAATTCTTTCATTTTCATTTCTTGCTAGTTTCTAGGAAGAAAGTAAATTTTAAATATTTCTTTCCTTCATGCATCATTTTCCCCAAATTTATATGGGGACAACAAAGAAGTTATTCAGAGAAATTTTGTGAAGGAAGGTATTGAAAGAAACTCAGTTACAAGTGTTTTGATAATTTGAAACTAATTTACACAAGTCATGAATATGATGACAACTGGGAGCTAATAAATTTTTCTCATACTTTTGCAACACTAAAATTGAATAATGTGACACAATACAAAAATAGCTGGTATTACAACAACAATTGATCAAAAGAACTAAATACACCACTTGCTATGGCCAAGAATATTGATATATGGAAAGATATATTTGAAAAATAATGATTCAAGTTGAGAGGGAAACAAACACTTTTCAAACACTTTTAGTAGAAGGAATTATTGTGTGATGTCGTGGGTATACATTCAAAACCACCAAAAATCCATTTTGAAAAGAACATAAAATTCTCCCATTTCTTCAAAAGCTTGTCAATTTGGACCTATTAGAAGTAGTCTAGGAATCTTACAACAACAAAAAAATGCTTAAGGATATGAATTCTACTTTCCTTGTTCTTATTCCTAAAAAAGGATGGTGCTAATAAGTTGGACTTCTTAATACCTATTAGTTTATGTATTGTTGTCTTTAAAAGTATTACCAAGCTAATTGCTAAGAGGCTCAAACCTTGGCTTCCCACTTTAATCTTAGATGAGGAATGGGGTTTTATGGAAGGTAGTCAAATTCTTGATGGAGTGGTAGTGGTTTTAGGGACTATTCACTCTATGAAAATCTCCAAAGAGAAATTTATGTTCATCAAACTTGATATGGCCAAAGCTTATGATTGGGTTATGTGGAGCTTCTTGTAGAAGATTCTCATAACATTTGGTTTTAGCTTGGAGTGGGTTCGTTGGACTATGAGCTATGTTAATTCCTCATATTTCTAAGTTGTTATTCTGAATGGAACACCTTTGAGGTTATTCAGAGCTTCCAAGGGTCTTTGTCAAGGAGATCATCTATTTCCTTATTTATTTATTATTATGGCTGAAGGCTTAGGTAGATTTATGAAGTCTTAGGTTTTCCAGGGTATGATTCAGGGCTCAACTTGGGGTCATGGGTTGCCCAATCTTTCTCATCTTTAGTTTGTGGATGAAACATTGCTGCAAGGGATTCCCTTCTTCAACAAGTGATTTAGGCTCTTCATATTTATATAAGTTTTATTCAGGTAGCTAGACCATTTATTTTCTTAAAGAATTTGATGCTCTTTCATGCCAATTTCTATGGAGCGGTAATTTGCAGACCTCTAAGTGGAACCTTGTTTGATGAGATTTTATGTGTCCTCCAAGGAAGGAAGGGGTCTGGGTCTTTGATCTCTTCTATAGAATAGGAAGGCTTTAGTAGACAAATTATATTGACAATGGTGTATAGGTCAGAATCATCTTTGGGCTCAAAATCTTAGGCATCACTATCTAGCTGGTGTTGATTAGGTGGACGTTGGCTGATATCCTTTGGAAGACAGGGGCTCTATGATTTGACACACTCTAAAAAATAGGGCTTAACTAGTTAAGAAGGGCCTTTTTTTATTATTTTTCATTAGGGCTCCAAGGCTCTGTTTTGGTAAAATTCTTGGGATGGGAATCCTCCTTTTCTTTTCGCGTATTCTTATGTGTAGCTCCTCTATGATAGGTTTTTGGTAGATGTTTGGAATAATTTTGTGCATTATAAATATGTTTAGACTATAGGCCTAACTATGGGGTTCAAATGGTGAGACCCTGGTGAATGGTTGTTGGGTGGTTTAGAGGAGCATCAAAATGAGCTAGATCATATGTATTCTGACTTCCAGGAAATGTAATTCTTTGGTGGGAAGGACGTTTTGGCCTGGGGTACTACCTTGATGGGAAAATATTATATTTCTGTAGGTTACTCTGAGCTTCATAGATAGATGTTTTGTGATATTGAGGTTCCATGGTGGAAGCAAGTCTGAAGTAAGTTTTCTTGGCCAAAATGCAACTTTTTCCTATGGTTGGTTACTAATAATCGGTTCCTTACTTGTGATATTATGCAAGTGGGGCTTCCAGGGATCCTCAATGTGTGTTATGTGTCATTTAGATATGGAATCTTTCTCTTATCTTTTCTTTTAGTTTTCCTTTGTTAAGGAGATCTGACACTTATGGTAGAGAATCTAGGGTCAATCCTATTGGCACATTTCTTGTTTAGCTGAGTTTTGGGCCCGCTAGGGGAATCCACCTGTGAAATCCTCTTTCCTTCAGCTGGCTTGGGCTATCGATCCTTCTTTTATCATTTGACATATTTGGCTAGAGAGAAACCGTATGATTTTTTAGGATAATAGGTTGGTATTTATGCATCTGTGGTGGAAAATTGTTCATTTTCTTCGGGAGACTGTTTTGGCTAAGTGGGATATTTTTGGAGGTGTAGACCCCAGGGATGTTGCTACTATCATCTCCTTTCTTTAACTCTTTAAATGTGGTTCTCTACCAAATGTTAAGAAGGAACTATGGGGAATAGATGTAGACACCCTTTGCAAAATATCAATAGGGAGGACTATTGGACCCCTCTATTGCAAGAAGTTTTCAAAATTAACACTAATGGTTCTTCTAGAAATATCCAATTTATTTTTCCTATTTATAAAGGCCTTCAAACGAATAATATTATGGAGGCTTTGGCCATCTTGTGGGTTGTTGAGTGTAGCTATGTTCTTGGTTGGAGAAGGATCATTTGCAAGTGTGATTCTTAGGTGGTACCAGTGTCTTTGTTTAATAGACAATAGTTGGATGGAGTTGGTTGACACCTATAATTAATTATTAGATAGATTCTTTAGGTGTGTGGCTCTCTCAATTATGTTTTTTTTAGGCACATTCTTCAAGAGTGGAATTGAGTTGCTAATAGTTTAGCCAAATGGGCTTCTAATCAAATGTATGCTTTGAATATTGTTGATAAAGGGCAATTGCCTCTTGAGATGGCTACTTTGTTAGATCATTTGGTGGACACTGACATGGCTCTTTAATTTTCTTGTCCTTCTTCTTTGTAGATTTCTTGTTTTTTAATAAATTTTTACCCCTCTTTTAATTTATTTTTATTAAAAAAATCTTCCCTGCTTTTGAAATTTTATCAATCCTCTTAAAGCTCTAAGTATTTTACAATTTGCCAAGAAAACTCGTAGAGACTGGCTGCAAATTTACAAAAATTTAGACCTCCATAACAAAGATTTTATGTTATATATCAAATGTGGGCAAAATCCAAACTTGTTAAAAATGAGCACCATAATTAGTCTTTTTCCAACAGACTTATAAAAATTGTTGGGATAATTTGTAAGGTTGGAACTTGGGATCTTATGGAAGAAGGCTTACCAAAAAATAGAAATAGAGTTACTCGAGATTTTTTAAGAATATTTTAAAACTGATAGTCCTATGAATTTTGTAGTTCAGTTTAATTTAGAAGTTTAAGTTCCAAAATTTAAGAAAGCTGATGGTCTCATAAATGCATATCTTTGACTTCTATAATGCAGTCCGACCATATTTAACTCCACCCTATTTTCACCTTCTATACAATTTTTAACCCCACCCTATTTTCATCTGCTCAAATATAAAAGCTAAAATGTAAAAACATATAATCAATCGGACACTGATTCCTGGATAGACACTGAACAAGAAAATATAATTGTATTAATTTTATTTTATTTTATTGTAAGCCATAATCGGCGACAATTTCTGCGAGGAGGCATAAAAGGATATCTGCGGAGATAATACCCGTAAATTGTAGACTCTCAAATCTATCGGCTAATTATGTTTCACATTAATTTATAATCCCTCCAAGTACCGCAAACTCCAAATCGCCATTATCAGAAGCTTTGCAGGCACCGTCAAAGGCAATTTCTTTATATTTATTTGTCATTATTAGTTTTTACATTGCTACTAACGAGAGATTAAAACTAAATATTTTGGAGTAATCCAGAGATTCCATAAATAAATAATTGCCTGCCTCAACTATAAATAGTGGCATCATTAAACTTTTTTCACAGAATACATAAGTGAGTGCACAAAATGGCGAAGGGATACGCATACGTGCTCTTGTTATTGGTCACAGCGTCGTCTGCATTTGCTTCTGGTATTCTTCTCCTTCTCTTTAATCAATATTTGTTTTCTAAATAAATTCTGAAATACCTTTATTAATTTGAAATTTGTTGGTCATTAAAAAGAATCGATGGATTATGACAAGCCCGGGTATTGCGGATTTTGGAGCGGTTCATATGAAGGGCAATGCGATTTTATTATTAAGAGGTGTGACTATGTCTGCAAAACTTCTGATCATGCTGAATTTGGAGAGTGCAAGTGGACTCATAAGGGATCTACTTGTATCTGTTATAACCCCTGTTAGAATAGAATAGCAATGTTCAGAATGGACTTTTATCTGTTATGATCTTTGATGGGGAATAATCCATCACATAGCGGCTAATACTCGCCCTTATTGTAGTTTTAATTGTATTAGCATATAATTAAAAAAAAAAACTAAATAATTATTTAAATTTATTTAATATATTATTAGGTTAGGTTAAATATTTAGTTTATAGTTATGTAAAAGTTCAATTACAAATATAATTAATTCAAACTTTAATTAATATTTAAAATAATTTTTTAATCTTTTTAGTTTTGTCATAGTTTTAATTTTAATTTTAATTTTGAATAATAAAGAGGTAATATAATTGACTTAATTTTGTATATTTGATATTAAAATATTAAAATAAAAAATAATAATATATAATTTGATATTAACTATTATTTTAATAATAAAAATTATAATAAGAAAATTTATATAATTATAATATAAAAATTATAATTAATTTATAAAAAATTCAATTAAAATAAATGACAATACAATACAACATACTCTTCTATTTTTTTATTTTTAAAAAATATATCAAATAGATATTATATAGATATCTATGTTTACTATTTAAAAAAATTAATTTCAATATTTATATTATAATAATAATGGGGCCAAAAATAATAATGTGTCCAAGACCATTTAATATGGTTTAAAACGTGGAGAAAGAAACTGTCATTCCTAAAATTTGTGTATAACACCTCAAATCTATTAACCAATCATAATGAGGAAAAATATTTTTTAGAATTTAAAAACTTAAATAACATGCATGTAAACTTTAAAATAATAAAATAAATTTAAAAAATAAAAAACAACTTACTTATCATTGGTTCATATGATTGATTTTAATAACTAGTTAACTAGTAGAATGCAAAATTCATTACAACCTTATGGGCAAGTACTAATAAGACTACGTTCCTTACCTTATGAATAAATAAATAATAGATCATTAGACATCAATTTAAATTAGAATTTAGTTTTCCAATACTTTTTTTGTTCTAGGTTCAAAACCTCTTCCATTTCGTAGGACTTCACTCTTTATGATGTTGGAGTCTTTGTTCCAGACTTTACAACTAGATCAAGAGTCCATTGAAAACACATTTTGAATGACGAAACATTTTGAGTTAAATAGTTTTGAATATATATACACACACACACACACACACACACATATATATACATATATATATACACATATATATATATACATATACATATATACATATATATATACATATATACATATATACATACATACATATATATATATACATATATATATATCTATACATATATATATATCTATACATATATCTATATGTATATATATATATATATATATATATCTATATGTATATATATATATATATATATATATATATATATATATATATATATATATATATATATATACATATATATATATATATATGTATATATATATATATCTATATACATATATATATATGTATATATAATATCTATGTACATATATATACATACATATATATATATATATATATATATATATATACATATATATATATATACATATATATATATATACATATATATATATACATATATACATATATATATACATATATACATATATACATATATATATATACATATATACATATATATATATACATACATACATACATATATATATATATATATATATATATATATATATATATATGTATATATATATATATATATATATACATACATACATACATACATATATATATATATATATATATATATATATATATATATATATATATATATATAGATATCAACTTCAAAATCAAATATTTAGCCATCTAACAATATCTTAGAGGTTAGTTTTTATAAACATCTTCATAATTTGGCTTATGTTCATTTTTATTGAGAATTATTGATTATCACAAAAACAATCATTGATCTCTATAACTAAATTAAGAAAATGATCCCATTAGTCTAATTACACTTATTTTAATATTATTCTTGTATTTGTGTGAATGTTTAAAGCTTGTTGTTAGTCAAGATATTTTTAATACTATAGAATTGAAGAAAACCTTTGAATGTGACAAATAATATCATGATTTAGAAGTCTACCTATTTAAGGAATCACAAGATCAATTTTTTAAATCAATTACTAATTTAGATAAAAATTACCTAAGTGTGCGAGAATAAATATCAAGACCTTGAAGTTTTATCTATCTAAGAATTCATAAGACTATTCAAACACAAAAGTCAATTGGGATCAAGTTCATGGTTATTGATTAAGGCTATGGATGCCAACCTAATCTAAAGTATGATCATTATTATGGGTTGAGACTGTGGATGTAAAACTAATCTAAACCATGATTAGCCAGCATGCATGATTTAAAGAGTTTATCCGTTACTAACCGCCACCTTCCATAGCTCAAGTTGGCTTCTCCTAGTTCTTCTTTCAACACTAGCAATAGATAGAAACAAAGCTATCTCGTGATGTTTCTTTCCTACCATAGTAATCCTAGGAAAAATCAAATCCCCTTTTCTTCCTTCAATGAGGGATGTCCTAGGCCACTACACAAAAATAAAGTAATTCTATTTTTTTTATATTAAGTTTATTTAAGCTCCCATTTCAGGAATCAAACTTGAGATCTTGCTATTACAAAGAGAAGTAGCAGCCACTGTACTGCAGGCCAATGCCTAAGTAATTCTAATTTTGATCCACATATAGGATTATATATAACACCCATAGATTTCTAGGTCAATAAGTTTCACCATCCATAAAAAATGATAATCAACTTTAGTTACAATGATAACCAATCTATCTTCATTATTACTACCAATAACATGATTGTAATTCGTATTAGATATTGCCTAAACCATTTTATTTTATGTTCTGAAACCACACATTTTTACTTTAAGGTTAACTTATATTTAATTATGTTTATTTTTATAATTAGTCCAAGGAATCATATTTTATTTTGGTTAACCTAACAAACATACCCAACCTTCCAACCATATGCATATGTATATGTATAAGTATATGAATATGTATACATATTCATATATAGATATGCATATCGATGTATTTATGTGTGAGTGTACACACACATCTGTACATCCACACATGCTCTATGTGATTTATATACTTTTATCATTTTCTAAAAACCAAATATTATTCTAATACTTCTATATTTACCATATGTTTTGGAATTTATTGCTCTTATATTTCATGATTAGGTTTAAGGGTTGCACTGTGAAACCAAACCCAAAGAAAATTACCCCTCTTTGATGGATGTTTAATCCCTCTCCTCTCTTTATGGTTTCTTCTAGTTTGGAAACTAATGAGAGGATTCTGATCACTAATGTCTATGCTCCTATTGATCTCTCTAGAAAGATAGGGATTTGGTAGCATATAAGATATGTTAGAAGTTGTACTCCTTTCCTTGGATTTTAGCAGGGGATTTTAAGTCAGTTTTTCAATTTGGAGGAGAAAAGAAGTGGTCTAGCTCATTTGGGGCCTTCTTTTGAGCTTCTTTGTGAAAATATGGATCTTTTTTGGATCTTAATGATGTCAAGCCAGTTAATGGGCTCTTTACTTTGAATAATAGAAGGGTTGGGGAAGATGATATCTCTAAGAACTTGGATAGATTTTTGGTCTCAACCTATTTTTGGATTAGCAACAATCTCACTCCCTCTTCAGAAATTATGGACTAGAGGGGCTCTAATCATTGGCCTCTCAAATTTTTAGCTAGTTGTGTTTCTATTCCCAAAAATCCTCCTTTTAAGTTCTAGTTGATATGGCTTCAAGATTATTCTCTCCATGACTTAATGGTTCACTAGTGGCGAGATAGTGGCCCAACTTATGGTATTGCTATGTATTATTTTACAAAGAAATTACAATATGCTAAATAACAGCTCAAGAAATGGAACATGACATGCTTTGGTAATCTTCATACCATGAAGAAGAGGGCTCAAGAATGTTTGGAAGTCATTACAAGGAAGATTTAGGATTTGAGTTTTTTTTAAGCTCTTGACAAAGATGAGTCCTAGACTTCTAGATATTTAGAAGAATGGTAACTTATAGAGGCAATTTATTGGAAGAAAAAAGCTCATATTGATTGACTCTAGAAGGGGATAAGAACACCACCTTTTCCATAAATCTGTACAGGCCCACTCGAATAGGAGTTATATTTCCTCTTTGGTTAATTTAGATGGACATCATTTGACTTCTTTGCCAGCTTTGTCTTGGGAAGCTATCCATTTCTATTCTTCTCTTTTTTATAATGATTCATCTCCTGCTAATAATGAGGAGAATATTATATTGTCTTGTATTCCCTCTCTTGTTACCAGTGTGATGAATGTTTCTTTCATGAGGCCAATTTCTATGTCTGAATTGGAGGAGGTTATCTTTGGCATGTATAAGGGAAAAACTCCTAGTTCCTAGTATTTATATTTTTTAGTTTAATTTTATATTGGATCATGACACCTTTCAAGTTTTCTCCTTTACCAAATTTCCAATCAATTTCTAAATTTTGATATATTCCATTCATTTACTTCATATGATATCTGTATCCTCAATTCATTCATTTAATTATATGCTTTAGATATAGACCCCATCTTTAGAGACACTTTACATTTCCCCTTAGATTCATATGCCAAAAAAATAAAATCTTATACTTTTTCTTATTGTTAGATCCTTTGGCCATTCCTTTCATTATGATCACTTTCCATGAGAGAGTAATGATATTATTTTAGCAAAAAAATATTAATTGATTTTTATTATATAAGTAGGAAAAGGTCTCAGATACCATCACATAAGAAATTTAGAATAAATACCTGGAAAATTTAACATCTATCCAAGTAATAGACATAAGTACAAAATACAACTTTAATTTCTTATGTCTTATATAATCAAAAGCACTAGAGCTTTCACAACTAAAATAATAGATAACCCATAATCATAAAACATTACCAAAAACTATCAACAACCCTTTATAAAAAATTATAAGAGGTACAGGGGCCTTAGATTTTTAACAACATAATAGATCCTATTTGTATCATTAACCCTATATATATAAAAATATATTTAGAGGAACTATGACATACAATTTAGAAGCAAATAAAATAACTAACCAAACATGAAGATACAAGAATGACATTAGGGGTAGAAAAACTAGCCAAACCAAAACATCTATTCTTTGGGGCATGAAATAAATCCAAATCCTCGACAAGTGAATTCCAAGTGTTTATTGTTTCTCATCCCTCTATGAAGGAGATTCATATACCAAAGGAGCCAAAGTTCAGAATTGGAGAGCGAGAATGGATATGCTTAAGATAAAAGAAGATGAAATAAAAGGAATGTTTGTTCATAGGGTTACAAAATGTGTAACAGGGATTAGGACCAATGGAGGAACTTAGACCTGAGGAAGAAGTCATTAAGAAGATCCTAAGATCTTTGATACTATCTTACAAAACTAAAGTGCATGCCATAAAGGAGATCATACCATTGACAACATAGCCCATTATTGTTCACAACACATGACAAGAGATAAGAATAGATTTGTAAAGCTAAATATGTGTAGTGGTGGAGTTGTGAGATTAGGTGACAATACTCCTAGAGCTATTGTTGGGATTGGATCCATCACTTTGGATGGTAAGACTAATACTGATGATGTACGTCTTGTTGATGGTTTAACACATAATTTGTTAATTGTTCGCTAGTTTGTGAAAAAGTGTCATCAATTGGAATTCAAGGATGGAAAGTGCCCAATCAGGAGTGCTAAAGGAGATCTAATTGCAATTGCTACTGGGATTCAGACAAGAGGTAATGTATTTCATCTGAACTCAAGTGAAGTAAGTTATCTTGTTTCAAATATTGACGATAGTTGGTTATGGAATATGAGATTGTGTCATGTCAAATTTGATAACATTGTAAGGGAAAGTAACTCCAATTCCATTAGAGACATTCCCATAATTGTGAAGCCTGCTAACAGTACTACTTGCATAGAATGTGTGATGGGAAAGAAAACAAGCATCTTTTGGAGCAGAGAATTTTTAGTAAGAAACAAGTTAGATCTTGTTCATACAGATCTTTGTGGACCAACACAGACTAGGTATTACTTTGGAGACATATTTACTTTATAATTTTTATTGATGATTATTCTAAAATGATGTTTGTTGGTTTTCTTAGAGAAAAATTGGAATCTTTTGAGAAATTTAAGTACTTTAAGGAAAAAGTAGAGAACAAAACTCAATTGAAGATGAAGTGTTTGAGATTAGATAGAGGTGGAGAGTTCACATTAGGTGAATTCAATAGCTTCCGTGATGAACATGGAATTATGAGACAAATATTTTCACCTAGGACACCACAACATAATGGTGTTGTTGAAAGAAGAAATAGATCAGTCCTTGATACTACAAGGAAAATGTTGATTAAAGGAAAAGTTTCACACATGCATTGGAGAGAAGAAGTGAACACCACATTATACAAAATGAACAAGGTCCAGATCAGAGAAGGAACAAACAAAATACCATATGAACTATGGTATGGTGAAATCCCCACTTTTAGCTACTTTAGAATTTTTGGTAGTAGATGTTCTATCAAAAGAGATGATAGCATAGAGAAATTTGATGATAGAAGTGATGAAGAAATCTTCCTTGGGTATTCCACCAAAAGAAAAGCATATAAATGCTACAATTTAAGGACTAAGAAAATGATTGAGAGTGTGAATGTCAGAATTGATGAAAGGTTCCAAGTACAAGAAAGAACATGTGAATTCAATCCTTATGATCCTGATCCAGAAAGGTTTGAAAAGGAGATATTTCAGAGCAATCAAGGTCAAGAAGAAATAGAGAAAATACCGCAAGAGGATCTATTACCAAGAAGTAGCATAGACATAAACTAGTGTGAATTGGAAGTGATAAAAATACCTAAGTATGTGGTGATGAATCATCTACATGATCAAATTATTGGGGATAAAAGTAAAGGTACCAAGACAAGGTCGCAAGTTAGAAATGATGTCTACATCATTTCATAAATTGAGGCAAGGAAACTTGATGACGCTTGCAGTGATGACTATTAGATTAAGAAAATAAAAGATGAACTAGATCAAATTGAGAAAAACAACACTTGGGAACTAGTCTCAAGACCTAGAGACAAGAATGTCATTGTCACAAAGTGGGTATTGAGAAACAAAATGAATGCAGATGGTGTAGTGATTAGGAATAAATCCATATTAGTGTGTAAAGGATATTCACAACAAGAAGGAATTGATTATGAGGAAACCTTTGTTATAGTTGGGAGGATTGAGAAAATTAGGATATTCTTGGCCTATGTTGCACACAAGTATTTTAAGGTGTATCAAATGGATGTCAAGTTTGCATTCCTAAATGGTGATCTAGAAGAAAAGTTTATATTAAGAAATCTGATGGTTTTCCTTCTACAAATGATAAAAATATGGTTTATAGATTGAAGAAAGAATTTTATGGACTAAAGCAAGCTCCAAGGCTGTTGGGTGCAAGGTTGGATATATATTTACTACATATTGGTTTAAAAAAGGGGAGTGAAAATAGTAACCTATACTTGAGATGCAATAATGAAGGTACTTTGATAATAGAAGTATTTTTTGATGACATTATCTTTGGGGGTAATGATGCTATGAGCAATAAGGGTAAGTGCACAAAGAAGGGGGACCAAAAAGTTGCCACTTTTTTTTTTGGCTCCCCATCGCGCATAGTGCGCACACACTAAAGGGCGTGTTCCCTATAGGGCGCACACCCTATGGCTTGGGTTTCCCAAGCCTTAGGCTTGGGCAATGCAAAACAAAGCGCATGTTCCAAATAGGGCATATGCCAAATAGGCTGCACACACTTTGTAAAATGCAAAAAATTT
>BSBK01014765.1:27500-50000 GCA_027943335.1 Chamaecyparis obtusa | reverse complement strand
AAAGAAGAAACTAAGCAACACAGACAAACTCCAAAATGCTTTTGGTGATAGAGGATTACCAAGGACCCAAGATGCTCCTGCATCAGACACCTGGGGTTATTTTGAAATGATTCTCCAAATCATTTGGTAGGTATGATCTGAGCTGCATCCAAATTAGACTGTGAAATCCTTGAACTGTCTTCCATTTTACCAAATATTGCATGATATATTGTTTTCCTCTTGTACTCTTGCCAATTCTTTCCTCCAAAATCTGTTCAAATTCCTCTTTCTGATTCTTGGGATATTCCATCATTACTACCATGTCTTCATCAGGTTCATGATACTCATACAAATCAGCAATGTTGAAAATAGGTGATATTTCCATGTCATCAGGTAGCTCAATTTCATATGCATTTTTACTGTCAAATTTCCTCAAAATCTTGTAAGGTCCAAACTTCTTCATTTTCATCTTTCCATATGTTCTAATAGGAGATAGGCCTTTCTTCAAATGAGCCATCACTTCATCACCAACATCAAAATTTTTATGTCTCCTTGACCTATTAGCTGTGTCTTTGTATTTCTCATTACTTTCTTCTAGACTCAACTTCACATCTTCATGCAATGTCTTCATGTACTCAGCAAATTTTACTCCTTCAACACTTCTCTTACTTTCATCAGCAATGTCTCTCAAATCAGCTAAACCTCTTGGCTATATGCCATTCACAATCTCAAATGGTGTCTTTCCAGTACTCCTATTCATTGAATTATTATATGAAAACTCTTGTTGTGCCAACATAGAATCCCAATTACTCGGTGTGTCTCCAACTAAACATCTCAAAAGATTTCCCAAACTTTTGTTCACAACTTCAGTCTGTCCATGGT
This sequence comes from Chamaecyparis obtusa, assembly GCA_027943335.1. Taxonomy (NCBI): domain Eukaryota; kingdom Viridiplantae; phylum Streptophyta; class Pinopsida; order Cupressales; family Cupressaceae; genus Chamaecyparis; species Chamaecyparis obtusa. Next base: position 49,139 of record BSBK01014765.1, on the reverse strand, counting down.
TTGTGGGTGAAATGTAGAACTATATTTCAAATCAGTGTGAAATTTCTTCCAAAGGGTTTTCCAAAAGTATCCAACAAATTTACTATCTCGGTTAGAGATAATACTCCTCAGTAATCCATGCAATCTGACTATTTCCTTAAAGAAAAGATCTGCTACATGTACTACATCTGATGTCTTTCTACAAGGTATAAAATGTGCCATCTTTGAAAATCTATCCACAACAAAAAATATTGAATCATTACCTCTTACTATCTTCAGTAAGCCAAGAACAAAATCCATACTGATGTTAATCCAAGGTTTCTCAAGTACAGTAATCGGTACATACAATCCAGTATTTTGACTTACTCCTTTTGTAACTTGACAAATTCCACAACTTTTCACAAATTTTTGAACATCTTTATACAACTTTGGCCAATGGTATTTCTCCTTAAGAATATTCTATGTTTTATCAATATGAAAATGTCCAGCCAAACCGCTACTATGTTTCTCCTTTATCAAATTAGTTCTCATTACTCCTCTCGGTATACACAACTGAATACCTTTGAACAACATACCTTCCTGAATAAAATATTCATCCCATTTAGTATCTTTTTGATCTTGAATAGGTTCTCTTCACTTTCTCCATGGCTCAGAAAAATCAAGATCAAACTCATAAGAATCTCTCATCTCATCAAAACCAAGAAATTCAATTTTCATCTCGGTCATCAAAGATCTTCTTCTACTCAATGCATCAACAACTCGGTTAGTGACTCCACTTTTATTTTTTATCACAAATGTATAAATCTACAAATACTCAACCCATTTCATATGTCTCTGATTCAACTTATTCTAACTACCAAAATATTGTAAAGCCTTATGATCGGTATACAACACAAATTCACTCGGTATCAAATAATGTCTCCATTTCTTCAGTGCTTGAATAATAGCATAGAATTCTTGATCCTACACAAAATATTTCCATCTAGCATCATTCAAATTTTCACTAAAGAAAGCAATATGTTTATCTTCTTGACTCAACATAGCTCCAATTGCACTTACACTTGCATCACATTCCACTTGAAATACCTTACTAAAATTAGGTAATGCCAAAATAGGTAATTCAGCAACCTTCTGCTTTAGAGTCTTAAAAATTTTATTAGCTCCATGTGTCCACTTGAATTCTCTTTTATCTCCACTCATAGTCTCAGTCATAGCATTACAAATTGAACTAAAATTCCTTATTAACTTTCAGTAAAAACTTGCCAAACCATGAAATGATCTTACCTCACTAGCATTCATAGGTGTAGGCCACTTCAAAATAGCTTCCACCATTTCAAGATCCATCTTCAAACCATCAACTGAGATCACAAATCCCAAATACACAATCTCTTCTTTCATAAATGAACACTTTTTTACATTTATTAGCAACTTTACCTCTTTCAATCTCTGCAAAATTTGTCTAACATGCAACAAATGTTCTTCTCTAGTCTTACTAAATATCAGAATGTCCTCAAGATATACAATCAAAAGCTTACCCAAGAATTTCTTCAAAACTTCATTCATTAGCCTCATAAAAGTACTTGGTGCATTAGTTAAACCAAAAGGCATAACCAACCACTCATACCAACCTTCTTTTGTCTTGAAAGTAGTCTTCCATTTATCACCTTCTCTAATTCTAATCTGATGATACCCACTTTTCAAATCAATTTTGGTGAAATACTTTGCTCCAGTCAAATTTTCCATTATGTCATCCATTCTCAGTATAGGAAACCTATACTTCATTGTTATCTTATTGATTGCTTTGGAATCAGTACACATTCTCCATTCTCCATTCTTCTTAGGTGCCAATACAATAGGTACTACACAAGGACTCAAACTTTCTCTAATCAAACCTTTCTCTAGCAAATCTTGAATCTGTCGATTCAATTCCTGATTCTCGGTAGGTGTTAACTGATGAGGTGCCTTATTTAGTAAACTAGCTCCAAGGATTAGATCCATGCAATGATCAATGGTTCTCTTCGGTTGAAAACCATCAGGTAAATTATCAGAAATGATATCATTATACTCAGTGAGTAACTTATCAATCTCCTCGGGGACATTATCCTTTGTTTTCTTACTTGGTTGATTAGGAATCACAACAAAACATACATTATTCTTTTTCAAAGAGTTAACAAACTTTCACAGATGTGCAAACATTACTAATAGGTTCTTCCATCAATGGTAACAAGATTTGTTTCTTTCCAGTAGCCATAATAGTATACTTATGCAATCTCCCATCATATATAGCATATCTATCATATTGCCAAGGTCTACCCAACAAAATATGACAACAATCCATAGGCATGATATCACATAACACCTTATCATAGTACTTTCCAATCTTCAAATTCACATAACATTGTTCACTTACCAAGAGTGTATGCTCATCTTTGATCCATGAAATCTGATAGGGCTTCAGATGTTCCAACCTTTTCAACTGCAATTTTGTGACCATCTCTTCAGATGCCAGATTCTCCAAGCTACCACTGTCAATGATTACATTCCAAAATTTGTCAGAAACTCTACATCTAGTGTTGAACAAACTTTTCCTTACCAGATCTTCCTTTTTGCCTTCATTCCACAATGCTCTCCTTATCATCAAGTTATTTTCTTTCTCCAGTTCATTTGGTGATTATTCTTGCACCAAGAAATTTCTATTGCTACTAGCCTTCTTACTAGCATGTGTACATTCAAAAGATCTATGTCCTTCTTCTCCATAATTGTAACAACTTCCTCAGAAACTTCCTCTACTATAACCACCATGGTAGTTACTATCTTTTCCTCTAGATGAACTTTCACCTTTCCCCTTGGTCTTGCCTTTATCCAGATTTGTCTTTTCAGGTTCAAATCTACCATTTTCACCATTAGATCTACCTCTTCCTCTAGGGAATCTACCACCTCTACCTCTTTGCCTTTGCTCATGTCTTTTGTTTAATTTCTCCTCAGCCTTCAATGCAAATTGATAAGCCTCTTCAATGCTCTCCAACTTGACCAAACTAATTTCCTCTTGGATGGAAACTCTAAAACCATTTAGGTATCTACCAATTCTTTCCACATCATCTTCATCATGTCCAGATCTGATATCTAATCTATAGAATTCCTCAGTATATTCCTTTACCGAGCTATCTTTCTACCTCAAACTTTCCATTCACCAAACTAGGTTAATCTGATAATTAGAAGGTAAGAACTTTCCTTTCAATTTATTCACCATTTTATTCCATACCTTGATTTTGCCTTTGCCTTTCCTCTTCCTATCCAGCTGTAGATGTTCCCTCCATAAGGATGCATGACTTTTCAACTTTTTACTTGCAATCTTCACTTTCTTGTCTTCGGGAATGTTTTCATACTTAAAATACTTTTCCATCACGGTGATCCAATCCACCAATTTATCATAATCTAATTTTCCACCATACTCAGGAGGATTGAAATGTGGTGTAGACTTTAGGCTTGTCAAAGCCTTCAAAAATCTTTCTTCACCTTGATCCATAACAAGTGCAGGTTCTGCATTCGCTTGTTCTTCCTCAATTTCATCATCACTAACATCTTCAAGATGTCTTCCCCTTCCTTGGGCTATTTTAATGGCTTCTAATCTAGTAGCAATCTACCATAGCATATCTGCCAATCTTGGATCTGCATCTCACCTCCCATGAACCATCTTGACAACCCTCTACAATTGCAGGTCAGATCGCAATCTACTACCCCACAACAATCAACTAGGGCTTCTCATGAGGAACCTACAAACCTAGATTCGTAGACTTAGATCAAGATCTCACCTCCCTCTGATACCACCTAACACAAGTGCAGGGTCACGAGGGGCCAAAACAATGGCACACCCTAATGATCCAGCCTACTCAACAACACACAACAATGAGAAAGAGAATGCAGGATCTTTCATTAATTTTCATCAAATAGAATCATACATGTCAGGCTGTAAGGCCTTCCTGATTAGGGCCAGTTATTATAATGAGTTACAGAAGTCCTCAAACATGTGAGGATCTGCCAATGATCTCCAATCTACTATCTTCTTATCTCTATCGTGAACTGCCCCTTAAACTACAACCAAACAACTACATTTATACAAGAGTCTATGAAATTAAGTTGGCCTTCAGATCCACAATCAATAGAAGGAATGGCAAGATCTGGGACCAGACGCTTTCCAATGATGGATACCAACATTAAATTTGTGACCCAACATAAATTTACAAGTTGGCCTAATAGAAACTCAAAAGAAACTACTCGGTAAGCAAGGATGACCGAGCAACAAACAAGCATCACCAAATGCCAATGAAACAACTGATTTCCCAGGAGATAACTGACCACACTTGGTAACCAAATAAAACTGACCATCTACTGACCAACTCATCAAAAAGAAACTGAGCAACACAAACAAACTCCAAAATGTTTTTGGTGACATAGGATTTCCAAGGACCCAAGATGCTCCTGCATCAAAGTGGTTGCTAGGATATCCTATTACAAGTGGCTTAAGAAGTGATCATTAATGACATTGAGAGTTTAAAAAAAATTAATAAGATATTGTGCCATGCCCATGCCTGAGTTCTTGATTGAGTTTTGACTAGGATGGGAGTGGGAATATGCTTGCTGCCTACGTGGACTCAATATGGCATGGTTAGTACCTCGTTTACAAGAGAGGTTACTATTACCATATAGAGTCACTAGGGTGCTAGGGTCTTGAGAGACTACCAAGATAACCTTATTGTTGGCTCGTGTGATGACACTTCCCTTTATGCATCTTAGGTTTCCTATATGTATTGGTTTCCTCTGGTTGAGTATGTTTTACCTGGTTAGATCCTATTGTACCTTTTGAGTCAAGAAGATTTCAGGATCTCTTTTGTAGCATGTTTTGTTGATTTTTTTTATCGGAGTGGGATCTGCTTTTGTCTCCTCGGCACGGTAGGAGTGGACCATTTAGGTTCCATGAGGTTAGGTGGTAGTGATTCTTTTACCATTTAAGATTTCAATTTTTGTGTACCAGTGCTGGATGATCCATGTGGCAGTTGATCCTTCTCATTCTTCATTGATGGAGATATGTTCTTCTCTTCTTATTCTATGTGGCCTTGTATCATTGAATTGGTTATTCAGGAGATATCATGTTGCACTTTCTTTTAGTTATGGATACCTTATGGTACCAGTTGTATCTATGTTATCATTTATATGATGTTGTATTTATAATTCATTTATGCTCATGGGATTTTTAATCATATCTAATCTAAATTAATTGATTAATTCTTACGTAATCTACATCAAGGAACCCTTGAGATTTGTAATCTATGTGAGTTGTATATTATTTCATATTGCTTCCTCATTGTAAAACATTGTTTTTATTTGTTAACACTTAAGAAAAAATTATTATTCTGTAAACTTAGTTGCATATTTAGGTTAATTTCTCTTGGGTTCCATGGTGGGGCATTACATACAGATATTCCAATGTTATCAATTTGACCATTGTAGTAGGTTTTAAATCTCTTAACAGAGTAGACTAAATTGTCTTATGTAAATCTCTTAACCAAGTGCACACATAATTTTTGTTGCTAAAATCCTTTAACAAGCTAGATCTAGTCGATCTTATGTTACTCCTAATAGGGTAAGATCATCAGAAGTGATCAACAATTGTAGCCTTAATTAGCATACTTTATTTGCTATAGTAGTGAAGAATTTATGGGTGTCATCCCCACCGTAGTTTTTACCTTCTAACAAGGGTTTCTGCATAACCAAAGTACTTGATTCATGAGTTAACAATTTCATTTATTATTTATTATTTTGTTTTCATGCATTTTACATTTACAAGTTATTTGAATGTATGTTACAAACAATGGACTTGATCTGTTAGTTAAGCACTACTATTGCAGATTGATAAGTATTAAAAGTTTTTGAGGGTACTGATTCACACTTCCCCTCTCAGTACACTATCTTTCCTATCCCAACATGAAGAAATATAGATTCATCTGATGTTTCCATTTCTCCATCTTCAATATTCTCCAATCTATTCAAAATCCTATCTCTCTCATCTCTCTGCAACTGTATTTGTCTCATTCCTTTCCACTTGATCTATTACAAAATATGAATAAAATAATACACTAATAATCCCTTTGCAATAGCCAAAGTTGGCCTCATTTGGCATGCCTATGAAAAGGTGGAGAAATATGGACATAAATAATGCATCCATTTTGAAAAGGAAAGCCTCTTGTAACTTTTTCTTCCTCTTTGTGTAAAACTTCTCTAGTTTTGAAAAAAAAACAACACTTAGTTTACCCTTTATTTTCTTCACATGCCTCTACATTTTACTCCAATGACCCTTTAGTTTAAAATGCACATTATTTCTTCATACTATAACATGTAGTGCCTTTTAATTTTTATTTTTAATTTATGCATTACACTAAATTCTCCATTTAATATTCAACTTTATCTTGTTGATGCATAGGAAACCCTTTAATTTTCAATTTCCTACCCAAATTGTGGGCCAATTAACCCTTGGTCAACTTCCTTGGATTTCTATGTGGAATATTTTGATTAGTTTCATCAATCCACCTGTGCACTACTTGTACACAACATCAGTGCCACTACTGCACCATGCCTAGTCATCTCCCCTGATCAGCTTCCACATGTGGTAGAACCTCACGATCCCACATTAAGAGCATTTATCCTTTGTCTATGATGGAAGGATCACAAATCCCACCACATGTCACCCTAATCCCACTCGACCAACTTGACTTGCACCTACCACATGTTACATTATCATGATCCTATGGTGATTCTCTCTGCTCAAGCTTTTAGTTCACAAGATTATGAGCACCCGCCAGTTGTCACAGTTAGGCATACCATGAACCTTAACTACCTACACCATGTGGTTCTCTCTGAAAATCCCATGTTTCTTCTCTCTCCTCATTAGGCCAAATTGAGGGATCACAAGATGATGACACGTGTCATCCCAGACCCACCTTGCTTCCTAGAATCACATGCCATGTGTCACCCCTCAATTTGACCTCGGGCTGCCACCTCATTTCTCATTGATCATGCCACACCATCTATTGAGTTATCACAAGTACACAAAATATTATTAAGTCATCCACTAAGTCTGCCCCTCCAAGTCTAAGTTTATTCTATGTGCCAGCTCTACCAAAAGGCTAGGTGTCTTTGGCAATGTAGTGTGTGAGTTCTCCCATATAAAGAAATGAAATTGGAATGCCTCCTCATCAATGTGAGAAATACCCCATAAGTGTCACTTCACAAAAGCCTCTCTCACTAACCCAAACCATACAATGCCTTTGCAAGTTTTGAAATCCTTTTGCCAAATTTACTTTATGTTCTTTTTTTGTGAAACATGACAATGCACAAACTTATGCTTTTGGTAAATGTTTATGCCCTATAGGATGACATTCAACTATTGACAAATCCATTGTGTGTAAATCGTCACTATGCAACTGGATTAAATTTTTTTGTCAACTGAATCACTAAAAATTTGAATCACAACCATTCTACAAAGTGTCAATAATAGGTGAACTGTCCTAAAAGATGACCTTAATAAACAAAGCACATGATCCAACCATGGTATCTTTGAACTAATGAAGATTTAAAATTCACAAGGTACTTGAAACTCAATGCCAAAATAGGGTATTTGAACTAAGTGCACAAAGGGTAGTTCCAACATCTTCACAAAATTTTCAACATAGTAATCTCAAGAATTTGAGAGTACTAACAGCTCTCAAAACACTATTTGGGACAATTGATGAACTTATAAGTCATGAATTGGATTTACCAGCTCCTAACTCTTAGTCCTTCAAGTTTTATAACTTTAGAAGAATTCTTCACTAAATTTAAATCTTTGAAGTTGCAATAAAAGATTTTGGAATTTACAAGAAAGAGGATCAACTAATCCTTTGTGTACTTTCCAAACTACGTTCTAAATTTTTTGTGTTTGTCTCTACTTTCAATTCTGGTAAAATAGTTGTTGGCACCTAATGGACTATGCCCTCACTTGATAACTTTACTATTGATCTTACATGGGAACAAGAAATTCAAAAAGGTAATTTGAAATCTACTAAGTCAAAACCTCTAATTGTAGGAAATGAAAAGCAACAAGTTGCTAAAGGAGAGAAGAACACTAAAAAGGACAAGGAAGGGAAGAAAGAAGATGAAATTGACAACTTCAAAAAGAATATCTCATATCAACAAAGTAAATAAAAAGATAAGAGATTTAAATTTTCCTTTTATAAAAAAACCAATCATGAAGAACATCAATGCATGATACAAAAAAAAATTGAGCACATCACTTTTCTAGTAAAAAAGAATTATATTGAGGTAACTAATTTTGTCAAAGCATCTTCTTCAAATCAGGAAATTTCTAAGGACAGAGAAATTGAAAGGCAATGTCTTATATTCTAAAGAAATTATATATTCTCGCACTACACACCATATGGATTCTCAACTTGATGTGGACTCTTTAGATCCTAATTCTAGTCCTCATAATTTAGATGATTGAGGAGGTGACAGTCATATTCAAGAAGATTTCTGGTAAGGGCCATAATGTCTTCTTGGTGTCTAGTCCCTATCAACAAAATCATCATCCTTTGGGGGTACCTTATAGGCTTCTTCTCTTCTTATCTCTTTTTTGGAGGATAGTTTTTTCCCATTGAGTTTTCTATCATTATCCTTTTTTACGAGAGATTTCATTGTACATAGGTGCCTCACAATGCCAGTAGCTGGGACACTTTTTTTTTGTTTTGTCCTCCTAAGTTAAGCTTAAGAGGGGGTTTTAGTGTATTTATTTAATTTATTTACACTTAGGTTTATTGATCTTACTTAGTCATCCCTGCATTTTTGACACTTGTTCATGCAAATTGTCATCATTTAGGAGTTGCCTAGAAATGTGTTGATTCTATTTCGACAACTTATTCTTGTTTAGTGGGAGGGAACTCGCTACCACTAATTAAGTGTTTGGTTTAATTTCTGATTCAACCTAATCACTCTTCCTATATGTACATTCCATCTCCAAGTTAATGTATGGTCATTTTTTTCTTCTCATTGAGGTTATTGTGCTTGATTTTTTTAATCTCTGATTGATCTTGGAATTCTACAATTTAGTCTTATTTAGTTTCCAAGATAACAAAGCATTTCTGAGTTTTATAAATGTATATAAATAAGTGCACTCGTATTGTATTTTTCATTGGATTAGAAATGTACTTGTGTCTCTTTCTATGGTGAAGTTTCTTCTTGAAAGGTTTCTCCATGCAAATCTAGTTTTCAATGTGTAATGGTTTTCTTTCTATTCTTTTGATTCTATAATCATGTTGATAGGGGTTAATCATTATTTTTTATTTGCAATCATATTCAATTAAAAGTTCATATTGCAAGTGTTCTTCACCTTTTTTTACAAAAGAGACATCATTAAAGACTTCAAAGATAAACCAAGAAAGATTCCAATCATAAGAGAATGATGCAACATGATCTTCTAGGGACAATGAGATCAAAAATATATGATACAATTAGTGTTTATATGTTATAATGTACAAATGAGCCTTTCTTATATAGGAAAGGTACTAAGCTATGATCACAATGACTATTAATACAAACAATAAATCCGTAAAAAAATATTAAATAATGAGATATGATCTATCTTATAGAATGTCACCTAAGATAAATGATCTGATGACAAATTACAAAAGTAACTTTATGATAAATAACTTTTGCCAAACTAATGCCTAAGTAATCTTAATATGTAACTAATGTCCCCTTCATTAGGAATCAAGATAAAAGACCTTAGTGGACATAATATTTACTCTAATACATCCCACCATAGAGATTGCATGACATTTTTGTCTAGTATCTACAATTTTCATCATCTTTTGGTCTTCAATGGATTCTAGATCAATATATTCTATACCTCTATAATTTTTTCTATAAAATCCTAAAAATTAAGGCTATCATTGTAATTAGGTAACTCTACTTGAGATTTATGGGAAAACTTTGTTCCCACTCAATAACTTCCTCTGATAATAATATTCTCCTTCTTTGGCTTCTTCTTTGTTAATGTCCTCTTTGTCATCACTCACATCATATGTGGGTACTCCTTTGTGTTGGGTTCTGCAAGCATTGCATCAAATTGGTTTTAATACCTCTCAACATTTATAAAAGTGATACTTTTTTATCTCATGGTATGACTCTTCTGCCTTTGCCTCATTGTTCCTTGTCTTTAGACTCTCTACAATTGCAGGTTCTTCTCTTCTTCATACACACATCTCCTCAAGGTCTCTCTTGAAACCTCCATAAAAGTTGACCAAGCTTTGGTAACTCTTTTTGTAGTGTAGATTCTAGACACCTTAACAAGCTAGTGAAATGAACAACATATTTAACTTTGATTAACAACTGAAATCTTTTTATTTATGTACAAAAATTTGAGTACACTCACAATATATAAGAACTCATTAGATTACAACAGTGAATACATATGGGCTTTCTTAAATGCCCTAGAGTTAGCCTAACTTACATTCACACATAATTTTTCATTATTATTTCTATCACCATAAATTTTCGTTAAGTATCTGCTCTCTCTGCTAGAAGATAACTCACCCAAAATTTTGGCCACTCAAAACTCACCCAGCTTAAGTCGCTTTCCTAGGTGTGTCATTTAGTCTTTGACTAAGATAAATTAAAAGTTTTGAGATAATATAATAATACCTTCTTTAGACTTGCTGCTTTGATTTGATTAGATACATCAAAATAGTAAAAGATTGTAAAAGTATTATTAGATATAGCAAAACAATAAATAGATGGTGTGGGCAGATATTATGTCAGCTGGATTTCAAACCAAACATTCACATCTTGTGCTTAACAGCTTGTGCTTAACATTCCTATTCAATCAGGTACTAAGAAGTCAGTCAAAGGACTTGGAGGTGCTATATATGAAGTTTCATTTTAACGTTTTGGTCCCAAGAGTAATCAACCTTGGAAGTCCGATCTTAGTTTTAGTGGGTGAAATTACTTAGTTACACAGGAAATGGAGAAGCACTTCGCTGGCATATTTTTATTTGTTTTAGTAGTTGCTCAAACCTCTGTTTGTTTAGAGGACAGATCAGATTTGCCAGCATTGGTAGATGGTCTTTCCTGGACGTTTTACAATGAGACCTGCCCCAAACTGGAGTCCATTGTCAACGAAACGCTCGAGGCATTGCTTGAAGACGACATTACTCAGGCTCCTGGTTTGTTAAGACTGCTTTTTCACGACTGCTTCGTGCAGGTTTGCAAAAATATATGTTTTTTTATGAATAGTCTGTATTATTATACATATTGTTAAAAGGTACGTAGAGATAGTCACATCTTTAGAGTCTTAAACAAGAAAAAACATAGATGTTGGTGGAGCAGATAAAGAAGAAATTCCAGTCATCTTATTTTTCCCATATATAAGTATGATCTGAACTGTCATGGAGCAGTTTCCACCTATCACTACTATTGTGAGACACTGAGTGTCAGACGATATAACAAGAGCAAGAAGAGAGAATTTAACAAGATGAACATTAAAATATTGAAAGAAAGTAAATAATAGCTTTAACTTATATAACAAATTCTTGATATAAATATTTCAAAACAAATATAGATAAGTTTTAAATCATTATTTTTGAAAGATCTATGCTAATACTATAATTAAATTATTGATGTTGTTTTTGTAAGGGGTGCGATGGATCTATTTTGTTAAATGGAACGGGCAGTGAGCTTGAAGACACTCCAAACTTAACAATAAAAAAGGAGGCATTGAAGATTATTCAGCTAATAAAAGATGCAGTTGAAGTTGATTGCCCAGAAGTTGTGTCCTGTGCGGACATCGTAGCATTAGCAGGCTCTTATGCAGTATACATGGTAATTAATATCTGAATCCAATGAATTAAATAGTTTACAAGCATCATGTTTGAAATATAGCAGCAGCCTAAATGGCAACTGCTATCTAGTCTCTCCATTGATATTTTTAGTGTCTGCTTTTATGTTTTTTATTTGTATATCTAAGATCATTTTAATGAAGTATAATATTTTTTAGTGGCTGCTTTTATGTTTTTTTATTTGTATATTTAAGATCTATCTAGTCTCTCCATAGCTATTTTTTAAGATCATTTTAAAGAAGTATAATATTGTTAGCAAGATTTAAATCAAACTTATATTATGAATATTGTTTAGCAAAAGTTTATTTCTCATAAGAATAAATGACCCACTATCTAGGTAATGTTCATAAAAGTAAAAGTAAAATATAAGGCATTTAACACTTCTCTCTTACTTATGAAGAAATGTAATAGTGAGTATTGTTACTAACAGGCGGGAGGGCCAGAGTTTCCAGTACCACTTGGGAGGAGAGACAGTCTTACCTTTGCCAATGAAAGTGTAGTACTGGACAATCTGCCTGCCCCAACATCAAATGTGTCTGTGCTAATATCTCTTTTTAGTGAAAAAGGCTTCACTAATTTCTCCGAGCTTGTGGCTCTTTCAGGTGGAGTATAAATTAGCGTATCTATTCTTCAAAAGAATCAATATTTAAAAAATAAGAGGATATATTTTATAACCTTCTGCAAATCTCTTTACTCAGGTGGTCATACATTTGGTATCTCCCATTGCACATCCTTCGTGAACAGACTTTATCCAACACAAGATTCAACTCTGGATGAGAGCTTTGCAGAGGAACTTTACCTCACATTCCCCTCTTCTACTGCCGTCAACACCACTGATTTGGACATTCGCACACCAAATTTGTTCGACAACAAGTATTACGTCGATCTAGAGAACAATGAAGGGCTCTTAACATCTGACCAGAATCTCTATACCGATTTGCGCACGAAGCATCTGGTGAAACAATATGCAGAGAATCAGCGCTCTTTCTTCAAGAAATTTGTGGCCGCCATGGTGAAGATGGTTCAGCTTGATGTGCTGACTCGAAGCGAAGGGGAGATTCGTAAAATGTGCTCAGAAGCGAATACAAACTACATTGTGCACGAACAGGGTCGATCTTCGTCACTGTGACGGCCTACTCTTTCTCCAGCAAAACCTTTTAGAGATTACTCTAGTTTATTTGCATGATAATAAAGATGTACAATCATTCCTCCACTATTTTGTACTAGGTTATTTGTAGACAATAATATATAAACTACAGATTTAAAAATCTTGTCTGCCATTCTTTCAGATCAACCAGATATAGGGATTGTGATAAATAGATTTGGTGTATTGTCTCGATTATTATGCGGTGGACCAGAACTTGAGAGCTCTTAAGAAAAAAATTATATATCATGCCGTTTGCACGGGCATCGAGCTGGCGGAAGTCTGAACTAATATTTTGATTTACTATCTCGTTCTTTATAAGATCTTAATATAATATTTAGAAATAAGCATATTACTTCATTCAAAGTATTTGATCATTTAGTCACTATTAAATTATAATGGTAGGGTTTTGTTTGGGCATTGGCCTTATTTCTAGAAATTCAGAAAAATCAGTTTGTTGAGACATATGGGACCTACATTGGTCTCAAAGTTAGTTCTAATGCTTTTTACAAAGGTTTGGCTTTAAATTGATTTTTTAAATAATTTAAATTGTCCAAAAGGTATTCAAAGCCTAAGCTAGACTATATAAAAAGTTTGATTTTTGATAGTATGAACATGCTTAATATTTTTGAGGAGTATAGAATATCTCATATATTTCGGGAAGGCAACATGTTTGCTGATAGGCTTGTTAACATTGGAATTTCATAACCTCGTTACATATGGTAGGCCCGACTAATGACTTTATCCTTGTGGACATTAAAATGTTAATAGATGTGGATTGCAAATCTTGTTGATTTGATTGCACTCTAGAAAATGATGGCTTGACTCTCTAAACTCATGCAAAGGAAATTACTAACCTAACCTCTCCTCATTATTGCATGTAAAGGTAGAGTGTCTTTGTACAAAGATATTGGCATGTTTTATTGGGCCAGTTTCATTTTCTTTATGTTATCAACTTCTATCTTTCATTGATATCTATGCAATATGGGTGGTGAGAAAAATAGCGTCGAACTCACTTCCTACCAAAAGTGACCTAAGATAATCCATCAATCTGGGAAGAATTATTAGTGGGTGGCTTAACACTCTATGTGGAGACATTTCAGAGAGAGAGAGAGAGAGAGAGAGAGAGGAACATGTTGATTTCTGAAATTCTATGAAGTATGAAAATTTTTATGATTATTCAAACATATAATCTACACTATGGCTCCTAGAGATATGAAACCACTCTCAAACATCCTGACAATATGTATATTATACTTAAATATATGTTCAATTTAAGAGATTCATTTTAACTTGATAATGAGAAAATACATGTATTTCATTTGGTGCATGCCATATATGGTGTGTCCCATATACATATGGCATTCACCATGTACGGCCTACACCATATTAATTTCCTTGGGAAACACCAAACGTTAGTCTTGGATTTTCCTTAGAAATCTAACCGAAAGGCTTGAATGGCTATAACATGCGTGAGACATGCTTTTCAAAAAATATAGAAAAAATTTCTCATTTTGCTCTCTGCTCCTTGTTAGGTGTGTACATGGTTTAATGTAGGCAAAATAAAAAACCATGATGTTGTTAAGCTCTATGTGAGCTATCTAGCCATATAATTTATTTTGAATTTTGATTATATTAAGCTTTACATCTCCAATTTCTTTTGTGTCTGATTTTTGTCAAAAAGAAATGTGTGGTATTTCAAGCGAAGATTTTGGATCGCTCATCAAATTTTGAAACAAATTAAATTTTTAGAGAGTAGACTCCATTTTACACACTTAGGAAAAAATAAGTTTTAATTTTTTATTAGTTTACAACAATTTCCAGGGAGAGCATGCTAAAATTTTATGTTTTCAAGATGTTTACACATCAAAAATTTGTAAAAAATCATAAAAAATTAGCTAAAAAATCTTAGATAAACTATGTGTTGTTAGCAAACTTGTCACTAGAGAGATTTTAAAACTGAAAAAAAAACTTGATATTTTAGGAGCACAACAGATGCTATTTTTCTTTATAAAATGGAACCACTTTATGTGATCCCCTTTTTTAGGCCCTTAATCTAAACCATATTCAAAACAAATTTATAGTTTAGAAACTAGATTTAGAGTATTAGGAATCTTGTTCTTGTTGCATCTTCAAATTTTGAGTGTAATTATCATGATTTTCTCGTTGAGTTTCACAATTTGTTAACAATTATTATCACCTATTAACAATTATTGTTAATAGGCAAATCACATTTTTCTTGCAGTTTATTGTTAACAAATATTATCGTCATTATCCCACCTCATCTTCACACCTTCTGCATCTTCCATACTCTACTCATTCAAACTGTCACTCCCCATCAATGCACAGGTATGGAACATGCAAGATAGAGCTCAACAAGCTTCCACGACACACAAGATAGAGAACTTTCTTTACGACAAAAAAATGGCATTTTGTGAACATGAAAATGTGACTAGACAGAGAAATTTCTTTATGGCCCCTCTATGGATCTGATCATTCACCACCCTCTATTTTGAAGAATGTTTGCATCACTCAAAGCATTTACCACATACTTTACGTGGCTTGTTCTCCATGTTCTATACGAGATTGTAATGTTGCACTCTTATACCATATGATAGATCATAAATGAATACTTCATGATATATTCAATAACGAAGATGAGTATTTATACAATGTGTTATTTGTATGGTTGGATGGCTATCAACTTACATAAAGTTGGATAGTTACAAACTACCCAAACAATTTAGTACGCCAACAAGGTGAGGGAACATGGAGGCCTCTTTAGAAGGTGATATCTCAAGTGGGGACACCTAGGATATTTTTATGAGGGCTAAGTGTTATTAAGAGATGATTTTTAGGGTCAATATCAGATTTGGTACAATATTGACACATGAATTATCTACAATCTAAGATAACATAATTTTATTTTACTTATTATTCCTAGAAAATTTGAGAAAGAACTTTTCGCATTTGGAAAAATATTTTATTTATTTTTAGAGTAGAAATGTATAACAATGGGGGAAATTCATCACCCAGTTTTTATTCAAATTGAGTTGGATTTTTTTTTAAGGTAAGGAGTTAGACTTAATTAGTATTTTGTCTATGTATGGTAACTTGCATAAATATGTGTATAAACATACTTATATTTTTCTTTTGTTTTGGTTTTTGGTGTAGTTTGTGGGCTGGGCTCTCCAAATTGATATAGAAAATCCCATCTATTAGGGTGGACTTAGTTGGGTAATTATAGGAGCTATGTATTTATTGATGTGTTTTGGAGGAGAAGTGGATGTAATGGTCTTTTAATTTTGAGAGATGTGGATGTGTTGATGTTTGGGGAAGAAGTTATTCTAGAATTCTAAAGTTATTGTGTGAAATTTTTTAAGTAGCTAGGATATTTTATTTCCTAACGATGATTGTCTCTCACACCCCTATTCATGGTTCTATTTAGAAAATCATAATAGTCCTAAGATCAGATTATTGAGAGGGGGTGAATCATTAATCTACCAAATAATCCATCTTTTTAACCTCTTAAACTTAAACCAACATTTACAAGATTAACCTTAATTATAGAAAATGAAAATCATAACCATAAAAATCTATCCAAAAAGTTGACACGTATATTTTTCTCATGGAAACCCAAATTAGGAGAAAACCATGTTGCGAATTAGTACCCACTAATTGATGCACTCTTCTAAAGTACACCTTGTGAGGAGCTTAACCATGTGAGGAGTTTACAATATCACTATTAGGTAGTACCTGATTAAGGGATTTTCCTGAGGCCTATTAGGACCTTTAACCTATTAAGAGTAACCTTGATAGAGGACTTTAAACACTTGAAAAAGTGTCACCTTGCTAGAGGATTTACAACAAAGATCTGTTAAGATCTACCCAGTTAAGTGATTTAACCTGTTGCAACTATTAGTGAACAATAGAAAGAATGATCTATAGAATAGAACTACCGTTGCTTTATTAGATCCACTGAAGCCCACAATATCTTCTCAAAATAGCTAACTCTTCCCTAGCTTGATTGCAACTTTAACTTTACAACTGCACTTTCCCAACACATGATCAATACACAAAAAATTCAACTTCACCTGTTATATATTGGACTTTTAAGTCCACCACCTTAATCAAGCCCTAAATTTGAAATAGATTTGAATTTAAAATATCCCTCTCAGATCCAACGCACCACAAAACAAAATTCACTATTCAAAACACATTTCCAATACAATAATTTACATATAACAATTTGTCAAGAGGCAAAATACATTTTGGCCAAACACACGTTTCCTATAGAATCTTCTCCACATGATAGCATCGAACAATGTGATGCTAGGTCATCTCCTCCAATCATGAAGACACATCACTAGATTTTGACTAACTTAACCAATTCCACCACAACCTCAACACCAATTACTGATCAAAGATTTATCAATTATCGCTCAATAACACAAATGCTTTAACCTATTAAAAACTTTGTCTCTTCTCACCGATCACCTATCTTGCACACCAATCACTCAAATTGGGTGTGTTTACGAATGTAACATCTAAACACTATTGACTATCATATCCTGTTACCTCTCTACAAGACACAACAAAGACTTTGCAATACATTAAAATCTTCTATCACCTGT
Organism: Chamaecyparis obtusa; assembly: GCA_027943335.1. Lineage (NCBI taxonomy): Eukaryota > Viridiplantae > Streptophyta > Pinopsida > Cupressales > Cupressaceae > Chamaecyparis > Chamaecyparis obtusa. The sequence goes on along the minus strand of BSBK01014765.1, from coordinate 31,458 downwards.
CATTAACTATTCTAGAAGTTTCACTGTTATACTTTAATCGATTACAACTTTCACACATGATCACTTCATTAGTAGAGGTCATGCATTAGACATCCAGAGACACGCCTAATTCTCCCATAAAGATAGAAACCAATGAAATTCACTACAACCCTTCATTCATCACAACTATGGTTGGCAATACACTAAGAGCACAAGGTTAATAGTTGACATCAATGACAACATAATAATAGATATTTATGTAATCAAATATATATCATAACATCTCCAAAACTCACTTAACATCATTGCATTAGAGATGCCAACAATCTCCCCCATTTTGCATTGATGGCAACACTCTCTTCCTCTCTCCAACATGACACTTTATGCACAAACCTTCCCAACATCAACAACACTAGGAACAAGAAAAGTTTCCACTTATGTCTTTCAATTGTTCTACAACTACTCTCCCTTTCACTGAACTTATCACATCTGAACTTCTCTTTTTTTCACTATGTAATTTCCTTGTTTATCTTACACACATTCTTTCTTTTTGACAATAATGTCTAAGGTGCCAAACACACTTGATATCTTCTCTGGTGTACCTGACTAACCAAGACACATTACTACATAGACTACTTCCCCTAAGGTGTATCCTCACAACATCAATCCTGACATAAATATATTCAATGGATACACTTGGATTGATGCAACTGCATCTTTTTTTAATTCAAATTAGATAGGGGAATGACCCCCAACATACCTCTTATATACTCAAATGTATCCTTAAGAAATGGTTTAGTGAAAATATCAGTAGCATGCTCCTTAGTTGGAACATACTCCAACCTCACTTCCTTTTCCTGTACCTGTTCTCTTAGAAAATGATATTTGATAGTTATATGCTTAGTCTTAGTTTGTATCAGTGGGTTCTTTGAAATGTTAATGGCACTTGTATTGTCACAATAGATAACCACTAGTTTAGTTACCTTCCCCTGAATTTCTTCTTGAATTTTCTTGATCCATACTACCCATTTACAATTAATTACAACAACAAAATACTCAGCTTCAGTTGTTGATTGAGATATATAGTTTTTCTTGTTTCTTGTCCAAGATACAAGCCTATCTTTGAGAAAGACTGCACCTTCACTTGTGCTCTTCCGATCATCAACATTACCTACCAAATCACCATCAATAAACACATTCAAAGAAAAATCACCTTTATGTCCATACCAAAGACCATAGTCTTTAGTCTCCTTAAGATATTTGAAGATTATCTTCACTGCAACCAAATGAGATTCCTTAGGATTAGAAGAAAACTTGGCAACTAGTCCAACTACCTATGCTATATCTAGTCTATTGTGCACCAAAACTATATCTTACCAATCATTGACCTATAAATTATCTCATCCACATCTTTATAATTACCTTCCTTTGATAGTTAGTAACTGGTTATCATAGGGGTACCAACTAGTTTTGAGTCTTCTAACCCAAAAGTCTTCAGTCTTTCCCTTACATATTTGGACCGACTTCTTCAGTCTTCAGTCTTCTAACTAGTTGATCATAGTCATCTCGAATTCTTTCTTCATCTCATCTACAAATGATCTACTCATCTCTTCATTGCCACCAAAAATGATATCATCTACAAATATCTCTACAATCAGAAACCTATCATCTTTCTCAGTCTTCAAATATACATTACTATTATCACTTATCCTAAGGAAATTGATCTAAATTAGATATGAGTGCGATCTCTCATACCATTCCCTATGTTCATATTTCAACCCATACAAAGATTTTTGTAATTTACAAACCATGTTCTTACCTTTTGAATTAGAAAATCCTTTAGGGTTTTTAATGTATACCTCTTCGTCCAAAACACCATTAACAAAAGATGACTTAACATCAATTTGATATACCTTGAATCCTTTATAAGTATCATATGTAAGCAATATCCTTACACCTTTAAGTCTAGTGATAGGAGAAAATATTTCACCGTAATCTAGGCCTTCCTCTTGTGCATATCCTTTTCACACCAATCTCTCTTTTTTCCTTACCATTCCACCTATCTCATTCATCTTTCTTTTGAAAATCCATTTAGTACCGATCACATTCTTGTCCACTAGTCTAGGCACTAATGTCCAGGTTTTTTCTTCTCAATCTGGTCCAATTCTTCTTCCATAGATTTCACTTAATCTTCATCTTTCAATGCATCTTTCATTATTTTGGGCTCAAATTTAGATAGAAAAAAGGTACCTTCTCTCACCTCCTTCTTGTTAACCCACCTGCATATTTTTCAACAATAATTTGATCAAGATAATGATTCAACTTTACATACCTTGGTAATATCTTTTTGGTTCTATGAGTTTCTTCAACTACTTTCATTGGTTCCTATGCATTAACCTGTCTCTCTATCAGTTCTTTTGGAGTGTCCCGCTCCACTAGTTGTACATATATACAAACTCACGATAGTCTTTGGGTTCCTTCTTTCTGGATTCATTATTTTTCTCAAAAAATTCATCTACTCTTACACTAGACTTTCCACTATCTTATTTCTTCTCTTGTTCAAGCACTTGTAGGATTTCCTATTTGTGGAATATCCTAAGTATAGCACCGCATCACATGTTGGGTCAAACTTAGATGTATTTTCATCTCTCTTTATTTATCATCTCCTCCCAAAAACTTTGAAATAAGCTACACATGGTGATTGACCATGCAACAATGCATAGGGATTTTTTATTTTACCTTTCTTCAACTAAACTTTGTTCAATGTGTAAATTACTATTCTCACCACTTCTCTCCAAAATATCTATGCAATACCCTTCTGAATCATTAATTTCCTAGTACAATCAATGATAAACCTATTTCTTCTTTCAGCAATACCATTCTAGTGATGTGTTCAAGGAGTTGACATCTACCTTTGAATTCCCTATTCTTCACAATATGTAGTAAATTGACGTGAAGTAAACTGACCTCCTCTCTCTGATCTAAGGCATTTCAGGGTCTTATCAGTCTCCTTCTCCACTCTGTCTTTGTATATCTTAAACATGTGAAAAGATTCAGATTGATCCCTTAAAAATATAGCCCACATTATTCTAGAATAATCATCAACAAGTAACATGAAATATCTATCACCATAGTAACTATGAGCTCTCATTAGACAACACATATCGGTATGAACCAGATTTAAAATAATTTCAGAAGAATATTTTTTAGTGATGAAACTAGAACTAGTTAACTTCCCAAGCTGACATTCTTTACACATTACATTATCTAGTTTCACTAGGTTGGGAAAACCTCTCACTATCTTCATCTTACTTACTTTTACCAAGTTATCAAAATTTACATAACAAAGCTTCTTATGCCATAACTAGGAATCTTCTACCTTAGGAATTAGATAACTCTTAATAGTAGAATTCAGATGGAACAAGTTACCTTTAGTTTATTCATTGGTAGCAATCAATTCTCCCGATTTCCCAATAATCTTACATATACCTCCATTAAACTCGAATATATATATCATTTTTTATTCTTGATTGAGAAATAATTGACAAGTTCTATTTCAGACCATCAACCCAATAAACATCATCACTATTTTTTTTTATCATTCAAAGCTATAGATCATTTACCTTTTACCAAACATGGAGCATGATTCCCAAATTTTACCAAGATACCATCACATTCTTCCATATTGATGAATTTTTCCTTTATCACCGGTCATATGCGGAGTGTGCACCTACTATCAATAATCTAATCAACACTATGATTCATGTTAGAAACTAAATATTTCTCACTTTCTTCTTAGGTTTCTTCCTTTACTTAAACAAACACAATTTCTTTTTCATCTCTTCCATTAGATTCCTCATCGGTAGGACCTTCCTAAGCTAGGTGGCATACTTTCTTATTATTATCCTTGAATTTTCTCAGCTTCATCTTCCTTTCATTGTTGGGGAATCTAGACGCAATATGTCCAATCTTATTTCAT
>BSBK01014765.1:0-22500 GCA_027943335.1 Chamaecyparis obtusa | reverse complement strand
CATTAGAGGGAGTAGCCAAGAAAGAGCAATCAATGTCTCAGGAAGATTGGGATATTTTGATAGGAAGGCACTAGGGAGTATTTGTCTATGCTTGGCACAATCGGTGGCATTCAATATTACTGAAGCAAAGACAGCTAAAGATCTGATGGAAACCCGGAGTGAAGTTGTATGAAAAGCCTTCAGCTTCAAACAAGGTATTTCTTATGAAGCGTTTATTTAATATGAAAATGGTAGAAGGTGGATCAGTTACTGATCATTTGAATAAGTTTAATACAGTTACAAGTCAATTAACCTCAGTTAAAAATTGCTTTTGATGAAGAGGTTAGGGCTCTCTTGATTTTGTGTTCTTTGCCAGAAAGCTGGAATGGCTTGGTAATGGCTGTTAGTAATTCTATTTCTGGTTCTAATACCCTAAAGTATGATGATGTTATTGGTGTTATATTGAGTGAGAAAATTCATAGGAAAAGCTCAGGGGCATCCACATCGGGTAGTGTATTGAACCACAGAAAGCAGAGGCAGAACAAGAGATAGAGAAAACAACTCTGGAAATCTTGGGAAATCAAGAGGAAAATCAAAGGGAAAGAGGTTTTAATCTAAAGGCCAAATGATTGCTGGTACTGTGGAAAACCAGGTCATAAGAAGAAAGATTGTTGGTCTCGGAAGAAAGATCAAAGAGACAAAAATGATGGAAACAAGGAGGGCAAATGTGGTAAGTAACAAATCCGAGGAGGATGCTTTGCTCTTGTCCTTAGAAAGTATTGATGATTCATGGGTTTTAGATTCTGGGGCTTCATTTCATGCTACACCCCATAGAAGTTATTTTGTTGATTATGTCCAAGGGAATTTTGGGCTAGTTTATTTGGGAGATAATGAACCCTGTCAGATTGTTGGAAAGGGAAAAATTAAGATTAAGTTGCAGGAATGGGAATCATTGGCTACTACAAGAGTAAAGACATGTTTCCAAGGCTGAGTAAGAATTTAATTTCAGCAGGGCAACTGGGTGATGAGGGTTGCACAGTTACTTTTAATGATAAAAATTAGAAGGTTTCAAAAGGTTCCTTAGTAGTAGCAAAAGGTGTGAAAGTAGGCACCTTATATCTTTGTACAGGTCATACTGTTTCTTCTACTTTAATTGTTTCAGAAGATAATGAATGTCAGAACAGTGGCTGCAGTTGAGTAGGAAGAACATCGAACTGTTGCTGTAGATTCTGACACAGCACTATGGCACAACAGACTCGGGTACATGAGTGAAAAAAATATGAAATTACTTCATTCAAAGAAAGTTTTACCTGGTCCTGAAATGTGTCACTATGGATTTCTGTGAAAGTTGTGTTTATGGAAAATAAAAGAGAGTTAGTTTTGTGAAGAGTGGGAAGGAAAAGAAAAATGAGAGATTAGAGCTTGTGCATACAGATGTATGGGGACCAGCTCAGGTATCCTTCCCTTGGTGGCTCTCTGTATTATGTTACATTTATAGATGATGCAACAAGAAAAGTATGGATTTATTTCTTTAGACAGAAATCTGATGTATTTCAAATTTTTAAGAAATGAAATGCTTGGTTGAGAATGAGACTGGTAAAAAGTTAAAATATCCTCAGATATGATAATGGTGGTGAGTATTGCAGCACAGAATTTGAAGATATTGTTCCTCTAATGGTATTCGTAGGCAGAAAACTGTACCAAGGACTCCACAAGAAAATGAAGGATGGCTGAACGCATGAACAGGACAATAATGGAGCGTGCAAGGAGTATGAGGTTGCATGCTAGGCTGCCCAAAAATATGTGGGCAGAGGCAGGTGAACACTGATGTTTATTTAATCAATAGAGGCCCCTCTACTCCTTTGGACTGTGGTATTCTAGAGGAAGCATGGAGTGGTAAGAAGGTGAGTTATTCTTTTCTCAAAACCTTTGGTTGTGAAGCTTTTGCACTTATAGATTTGAAAATAGAACCAAGCTAGAAGCTAAGTCAAAGAAATGTGTATTTGTTGGGTATGGCATTGATGAATTTGGTTATAGGCTTTGGGATTTTGAAAATCATAAAATTGTAAGAAGGAGGGATGTCATATTCAATGAGAAAGTATTGTACAAATGATGCAGGAGCATCCTGGGTGTAAGAGCAATCTTGCATCACCCAAAAATATTTCTATTTTTATATTCAATAAGGGTTATTTTGTGCAGAGCTGCTATTTATGGAAAGTTACTATTTTTGATAATTTTCGTATGTGCTCAGAATGATCTGATTTCTTTCTTAGAGGTTCATTTTGGTCATATAAGTCATCCAGTAAAGTTTCATTTCCAGATCAAGTGTATATTGGAAGATATTGAAGATTTTCGGTATTGGCAGCAGGGTACAGAAACTTTGGAACTCAGTTTTGAAGGCTTTAGAGGCCCCGGATGAGGTCAAAAATTTGGGTGACGGGTGCTTGCGCAAGTAAAGCCTTGTAGAGCACTTCGTGGCATTTTCGAAATGGGGTTATAATAGCCGATCGGGTCAACTAGTGATGACTTATGGTCTTCGGAAGTTGGGCCACCCGGAAATGGCGAAAAATAATTTTCTTCAAAATTTTTGTTCGGGTTTCAAAGGTTATCTTGAGCCGACTATGATGTAATAAAATGTAAAATAAAATAATTCTAAGTTTGGTCGGCCTTATTGGCTAAAATTTTGGAACCTTCCAAGCGGTGGAAAATTGCCTATTAAGGAAGGCTGCATTATTATCTTAGGCAGTTCAGAATAGTTCTGGGTAGTAGTTCTGGGTAATAGTTCGAGGCTTAGTCCTACAGAATATTGTAAGGGAATGCCCATGTGGCTTTGCATATTGTAATTTTGAAAATTTGTAATTCCACATTTGTGGAGATAATAAGAAGCCAATTTTGTGTTCTTTCATATTATTGTTGTTTCTCTATTTTTGTTATGTGTTTGTGGTATTAAGGGGAGCACCCTTCATCAGGTGGTATCAGAGCAGGAGTTCTTGAGTGTGTAAACAGATCGCCGACTGTGGGGCAGTTTGCACCAGGACCGTGGCTAGGGTTTCAGCGCGCATCGCGAAAAATGCTCCACGAGAGAACGTGGCGGAAGAGCTGGTGCTGTGACACCTGAGGTTAGAGAACTGCAGAGACAAGTGCGAGCATTACAAGAAGAGATTCATAGAGGAATGAATCTTAATGTCAGAGACGAAAGTGAGGATGAAGCCGAAAGAAGAATATCAAGAAGGAGAAGCTGAAATTGTGAACCAGGAGGAAGAATGACTTTTTCAGGCGATTTCCAAGATTGGGAAAAGACCTAAGATTGAGGTTCCACATTTTCTGCAAATCTTAACCCAGAGGAATGATCGACTAGATCAATGAATGTGAGGAATATTTTGAGTATGAAGATGTTGAGGATCCTGATAGGGTCAAATTTGCGAAGGCCAGACTGAAGGGTCATGCAAAGATATTGGTGGCAAGAGATTCAGTTAGAGAGAAATAGAAGGGGAACGGAGAAAATCACGAGATGGGATCGGATGGTGGATAAATTGAAGCGACAGTTCATTCTTGTTGAATATGAGCTTGACCTACTAAAGAAAATGCAGAGTTTGAAGCAAGCAGGAAGATCTGTTCAGGAGTATACAGAGGAGTTCTATCGACTTCTCATCAGAACAGGCCATGCAAAAGCTGATAAGGAAAAGTTGCCCGATACCTTAATGGGGTTAAGGCCAAGCATTCAGGAGGAGTTGAATCTAGTTCGAATGGAACAGTATTGAAGAGGCATACCAGTTTTCCTAAATAGTAGAGGAAAAGCTAAACAAGAAGTTGAGAGTAGACAAAACGGGAAGAGGTCACGGTGGATGATCTGGTGGACGGTCATATGGTGGGCCGAAATGAAGATCTGAAAAAAAAGATGAGGCCAGTAGCAGTCAGAATCAGCGAGAAATAATTCCAATCGCTTCCAGGATCAGAATAATAGAGATCAGAGAGGAAGAGGAAGAGGACAAGGATCTGGAAGAGGTGGCTTCCGTGGAACATGTTTTCACTGTGGAGAAGAAAAGTCATAGGGCATTTGAATGTCCACAGTGCCAAGGCAGAACAGTCAGGAGAAATGAAGGCCAGGCCAGAGTTGCACATGTAGATGAAGATGCCAGATCATCAATTCTGAAGATGCTGAAAGAGGAGAGAAACGTTGATTAACAGAAGAGTCCTGTTGAGTGGTGATAATGAACTTGAGCAAAGGAGGAGCCTATTTCGCACCAGGTGCAAGTGTGAAGGTAAATGTATGTGATGTGATTATTGATAGTGGAAGCACTAACAATTTGGTGTCAGAAGAGATGGTAACAAAGTTGAAGCTCAAGAGATAGAAACACCCACATCCATATCGGATTGCCTAGGTACAAGATGACCACAAGGTCATGGTCAATGAACAATGCCTAGTAAAGTTCAAGATTGGCAGATACCAAGATGAGGTATTGTGTGATATCATATCTATGGATGCATGTCATATGTTGTTGGGTAGACCATGGCAGTTTGACAGATGTGCTGTACATGATGGTCGTGCGAATACCTATTCCCTGACAAAGGATGGAGTGTGACATAAGCTAAAACCATTGAAGGAGACTAAAGAAAAGGTATGTGGTAATGCAAGGATAACTTTTGTTGATGGAAAAAATTTCCTAGATGGTATGAGGCATGAGCATGTATGTTTTGCTTTAATTCCAAAAGCTGGTAAAGAGGAAGTAGAAGATGTTCCTGTAGAAGTTGCAGATTTGTTGAATGAGTTTCAGGATATTATATCCGATAACGTGCCTGATGGATTACCACCAGTCAGGAAGATCAGTCATCAGATGGACTTGATCCCAGGGGCAAGTTTGCCGAATAAGGCAGCACATAGAATGACACCTGCATAAAGTGAGGAGTTGAACAGACAGGTACATGAACTGTTACAGAAAGGATTGATCCATGAGAGTCTGAGTCCTTGTGCTGTACCAGTGGTATTAGCACTAAAGAAGAATGGAGAATGGAGGATGTGTACAGATTCTAGGGCAATAAACAAGATCACAATCAAGTATAGGTTTCCATTGCCACGAATGGATGATATTATGGACTGTTTGAGTGGAACTGTGTATTTCTCAAAGATAGATCTGAAGAGTGGATATCATCAGATTCGGATCAGAGAAGGAGATGAATGGAAGACTACCTTCAAGACAAAAGAAGGACTATATGAGTGGTTAGTCATGCCTTTTGGGCTAACCAATGCACCGAGCACTTTCATGCGGCTCATGAACGAGGTTCTGAAAGAATTTCTGGGTAATTTTGTCATTGTTTACCTACATGATATTTTGATCTTTAGTAAGACATTGGATGAGCATATGATGCATATTCGTATGGTATTTGACAAGTTGAGAGAAGAGAAATTGTTGATTAATTTGAAGAAGTGCAGTTTTGCGAAGAAAAAGTTAGTGTATTTGGGATTTGTAGTTTCAGCAGAAGGTTTAAAAATAGACCCAAAGAAGGTACAGGCTATCCTTGAATGGCCTACTCCAAAGAGTGCTACTGAGGTAAGATCTTTTCATGGTTTGGCTAGCTTTTACAGAAAGTTTATCAAAAATTTTAGCAGTATTTGTGGTCCCTTGACTGAAACAATGAGAGGGGATAAAAAAGAGTTTAAGTGAACTAATGGGGAAGAAAAGAGTTTTTAATTGTTGAAATAAAAAGTTACAGAACAACCCATTTTAGCACTCCCAGATTTTAATAAGGTGTTTCAAGTAGATTGTGATGCTTGTGGTATTGCAATAGGAGCTGTTATGAGCCAAGAAGGTAAACCTGTTGCTTATTTCAGTGAGAAGTTAAATGATGCCAAGAGGAAATATTCTGTTTATGATCAAAAATTTTATGCAATAGTTCAGGCATTAAAGAAGTGGATACATTATCTACTTCCTAAGGTGTTTGTTTTGTATACTGATCATCAATCTTTGCAATATTTGAATAGACAAGGAAAGTTGAATCAAAGGCATTTGAAATGGGTTGAGTTTTTGCAGAGTTATACATTTGTTTTGAAACACAAGAGTGGAAAGTCTAATAGGGTTATAGATGCTCTTAGCAGAAGGCAACTATTGCTGACAGAAATGCAGATTGAAGTGGTTAGGTTCAAAGAACTCAAGAATTTATATCCAGAGGATCCTGATTTTGGTGAAGCTTGGAAAGCTTGTACAGAACCTGTTACTCTAGACAGGACGAAATGGTTGGATTTCATCATCCAAGATGATATGCTATTCAGAGGGAGTCAGTTGTGCATTCCACGAAGTTCTATGAGGGAGAATCTCATCAAGGAGAAGCATAGCGGAGGATTGGCTGGACATTTTGGTCGTGATAAAACCCTTGATTTGGTTAGTGAGAATTATTATTGGCCACAGTTGCAGCAAGATGTGAAGAAGTTTGTACAGAGTTGCAGAGTATGTCAGATGGCGAAAGGAGTGAAGCAGAATACAAGGTTGTATCAGCCATTACTTGTACCAGAGAAGCCTTGGGAGGATATCAGTATGGACTTTGTTCTTGGTTTACCGAGGACTCAGCGGGGACATGATTCAATTTTTGTGGTAGTTGACAGATTTTCAAAGATGGCACATTTTATTCCCTGCAAGAAGACTAATGATGCTGTTCATGTAGCAGAATTGTTTTTCAGAGAAGTAGTGAGACTTCATGGTTTGCCAAAGACCATAGTTTCAGATCGGGACACTAAGTTTGTTGGATATTTTTGGCGTACATTGTGGAAGAAGTTGAAGATAGATTTGAAGTTTAGTTGATCACATCATCCACAGATTGATGGACAGACAGAGTTGGTGAATAGGAGTTTGAGAAATCTGCTGAGATGTTTGGTTGGAGATAAGCCAACAGGATGAGATTTGATTTTACCACAGGCGGAATTTGCATACAATATTTCTATCAACAGGAGCACTGGTAAATCACCATTCCAGATTATATATGGAAGTAGTCCAAGAAATGCATCTGAATTGAGGAAGATAGATAAAGGAGAAATAAGTAGTGCTGAGGCTGAGGATTTTGCAGAACATTTGAAGAACATCCATGGGGAGGTGAGGAAGCATATTACGAAGATGAATGCACAGTATAAGGCTAAGGCAGATGAGAAAAGGAGGTATAAGGAATTTCAAGTTGGCGATGAAGTCATGGTTCATTTGTAGAAGGAGCGGTTTCCAGTTGGTACATATAACAAGCTAAAAATGAAGAAGTTTGGGCCATGTAAGATACTGAAGAAACATGATTCAGGAAACGCATATGAGGTAGAATTGCCTACTGAGCTAAATATTTCACCAGTGTTTAACATTTCAGATCTGACAGAGTATCATGAAGGAGGTGTTGAAGATGAGATCACAGCAGCACAGCGGAGTATTCCAGCAACTAGTTAAGACACTAAGGAGATCGAAGATATACTGGACAGTCGTGTTGGCAGAAGGACAAAGAACATGACATATGAAGAATATCTGGTCAAGTGGAAAGGACATGTTGAAGATTCATCATGGCTGACAAAGGAGGAGGTTAGCCATCTTGGTTTTCCTCTGCACACCTGAGTCGTGACAAGGTCACTTCTCAAATTACTCTGGGTGTCTGATGCAGGAGCATCCTGGGTGTAGGAGAAATCTTGCATCACCCAAAAATATTTCTTTTTTTATATTCAATAAGGGTTATTTTGTGCAGAGCTACTATTTATGGAAAGTTACTATTTTTGGTAATTTTTGTATGTGCTCAGAATGATCTGATTTCTTTCTTGGAGGTTCATTTTGGTCATATAAGTCTGCCAGTAAAGTTTTATTTCCAGATCAAGTGTATATTGAAAGATATTGAAGATTTTCGGTATTGGCAGCAGGGTACAGAAACTTTGAACTCAGTTTTGAAGGCTTTAGAGGCCCCGGATGAGGTCAAAAATTTGGGTGACAGGCGCATGTGCAAGTCAGGCCTGTAGAGCGCTTCGTGACGTTTCTGAAATGGGGTTATAATAGCTGATCGGGTCAACTGGTGATGACTTATGGTCTTCGAAAGTTGGGCCACCCGAAATGGCGAAAAATAATTTTCTTCAAAATTTCTGTTCGGGTTTCAAAGGTTATCTTGAGCTGACTATGATGTAATAAAATGTAAAATAAAATAATTCTAAGTTTGGTCGGTCTTATTGGCTAAAATTCTGGAACCTTCCAGGCCGTGGAAAATTGCCTATATAAGGAAGGTTGCATTATTGTCTTAGGCAATTCAGAATAGTTCTAGGGTAGTAGTTCTGGGTAATAGTTCGAGGCATTGTCCTACAGAATATTGTAAGGGAATGCCCATGTGGCTTTGCATATTGTAATTCTGAAAGTTTGTAATTCCACATTTGTGAAGATAATAAGAAGCTAATTTTCTGTTCTTGCATATTGTTGTTGTTTCTCTATTTCTGTTATGTGTTTGTGGTATTAAGGGGAGCACCCTTCATTAGGTGGTATCAGAGCAGGAGTTCTTGAGTGTGTAAACAGATGACCGACTGTGAGGCAGTTTGCACCAGGACCGTGGCTAGGGTTTAAGTGAACATCATGAAATTGCCTCCATGAAGAGAATCTGGTAGAAGAGCCAGTGCTGTGACACCTGAGGTTAGAGAGCTGCAGAGACAAGTGTGAGTATTACAAGAAGAGATTCACAGAGGAATGAATCTTAATGTCAGAGATGAAAGTGAGGATGAAGCCGAAGAAGAATATCAAGAAGGAGAAGCTGAAATTGTGAACCAGGAGGAAGAAAGACTTTTTCCGGCGATTTCCAAGATTGGGAAAAGACCTAAGATTGAGGTTCCCACATTTTCTAGAAATCTTAACCCAGACGAATTGATCGACTGGATCAATGAATGTGAGGATTATTTTGAGTATGAAGATGTTGAGGATCCTGATAGGGTCAAATTTGCGAAGGCCAGACTGAAGGGTCATGCGAAGATATGGTGGCAAGAGATTCAATTAGAGCGAAATAAAAGGGGAAAGGAGAAAATCACGAGATAGGATCGGATGGTGGATAAATTGAAGTGACAGTTCATTCCTGTTGATTATGAGCTTGACCTACTAAAGAAAATGCAGAGTTTGAAGCAAGCAGGAAGATCTGTTCAGGAGTATACAGAGGAGTTCTATTGACTTCTCATCAGAACAGGTCATGCAGAAGCTGATAAGGAGAAAGTTGCCCGATACCTTAATGGGTTAAGGCCAAGCATTCAGGAGGAGTTGAATCTGGTTCGAATGAATAGTATTGAAGAGGCATACCAGTTTGCCCTAAAAGTAGAGGAAACGCTGAACAAGAAGTTTGAGAGTAGACAAAATGGAAGAGGTCGCGGTGGACGATCTGGTGGACGGTCATATGGTGGCCGAAATGAAGATTTGAAAAAGAAAGATGAGGCCAGTAGCAGTCAGAATCAGCGAGGAAATAATTCCAATCGCTTCTAGGATCAGAATAATAGAGATCAGAGAGGAAGAGGAAGAGGACAAGGATCTGGAAGAGGTGGCTTCCGTGGAACATGTTTTCACTGTGGAGAAGAAGGTCATAGGGCATTTGAATGTCCTCAGCGCCAAGGCAGAACAGACAGGAGAAATGAAGGCCAAGCCAGAGTTGCACATGTAGATGAAGATGCCAGATCATCAAATTCTGAAGATGCTGAAAGAGGAGAAACGTTGATTAACAGAAGAGTCCTGTTGAGTGGTGAGAATGAACCTGAGCAAAGGAGGAGCCTATTTCGCACCAGGTGCAAGTGTGAAGGTAAATGTTGTGATGTGATTATTGATAGTGGAAGCACTGACAATTTGGTGTCAGAAAAGATGGTGACAAAGTTGAAGCTCAAGAGACAGAAACACCCATATCCATATCGGATTGCCTGGGTACAGGATGACCACAAGGTCATGGTCAATGAACAATGCCTAGTGAAGTTCAAGATTGGCGGATACCAACATGAGGTATTGTGTGATATCATATCTATGGATGCATGTCATATGTTGTTGGGTAGACCATGGCAGTTTGACAGATGTGTTGTACATGATGGTCGTGCGAATACCTATTCCCTGACAAAGGATGGAGTGCGACATAAGCTAAACCCATTGAAGGAGACTGAAAAAAAGGTATGTGGTAATGCAAGGATAACTTTTGTTGATGGAAGAAATTTCCTAGATGGTATGAGGCATGAGCATGTATGTTTTGCTTTAATTCCAAAAGCTGGTAAAGAGGAAGTAGAAGATGTTCTTGTAGAAGTTGCAGATTTGTTGAATGAGTTTCAGGATATTGTATCCGATAACGTGCCTGATGGATTACCACCAGTCAGGAAGATCAGTCATCAGATGGACTTGATCCCAGGGGTGAGTTTGCCGAATAAGGCAGCACATAGAATGACACCTGCAGAAAGTGAGGAGTTGAATAGACAGGTACATGAACTATTACAGAAAGGATTGATCCGTGAGAGTCTGAGTCCCTATGCTGTACCAGCGGTATTAGCACCAAAAAAGAATGGAGAATGGAGGATGTGTACAGATTCTAGGGCAATAAACAAGATCACAATCAATTATAAGTTTCCATTACCACGAATGGATGATATTATGGACTATTTGAGTGGAGTTGTGTATTTCTCAAAGATAGATCTGAAGAGTGGATATCATCAGATTCGGATCAGAGAAGGAGATGAATGGAAGACTACCTTGAAGACAAAGGAAGGACTATATGAGTGGTTAGTCATGCATTTTGGGCTAACCAATGCACCGAGCACTTTCATGCGGCTCATGAACGAGGTTCTGAAAGAATTTCTGGGTAAGTTTGTCATTGTTTACCTAGATGATATTTTGATCTTTAGTAAGACATTGGATGAGCATATGATGCATATTCGTATGGTATTTCAGAAGTTGAGAGAAGAGAAATTGTTGATTGATTTGAAGAAGTGCAGTTTTACGAAGAACGAGTGAGTGTATTTGGGATTTGTAGTTTCAGCAGAAGGTCTAAAAATGGACCCAAAGAAGGTACAGGCTATCCTTGAATGGCCTACTCCAAAGAGTGCTACTGAGGTAAGATCTTTTCATGGTTTGGCTAGCTTTTACAGAAAGTTTATCAAAAATTTTAGCAGTATTTGTGGTCCCTTGACTGAAACAATGAGAGGGGATAGAAAAGAGTTTAAGTGGACTAATGGGGCAGAAAAGAGTTTTCAATTGTTGAAACAAAAAGTTACAGAACAACCCGTTTTAACACTTCCAGATTTTAATAAGGTGTTTCAAGTAGATTGTGATGCTAGTGGTACTGCAATAGGAGCTGTTATGAGCCAAGAAGGTAAACATGTTGATTATTTCAGTGAGAAGTTAAATGATGCCAAGAGGAAATATTCTGTTTATGATTAGAAATTTTATGCTATAGTTCAGGCATTAAAGAAGTGGAGACATTATCTGCTTCATAAAGAGTTTGTTTTGTATACTGATCATCAAGCTTTGCAATATTTGAATAGTCAAGGAAAGTTGAATCAAAGGCATTTGAAATGGGTTGAGTTTTTGTAGAGTTATACATTTGTTTTGAAACACAGGAGTGGAAAGTCTAATAGGGTTATAGATTCTCTTAGCAGAAGGCAACTATTGCTGACAGAAATGCAGATTGAAGTGGTTAGGTTCAAAGAACTCAAGAATTTATATCCAGAGGATCCTGATTTTGGTGAAGCTTGGAAAGCTTGTACAGAACCTGTTACTCTAGACAGGACGAAATGG
Source organism: Chamaecyparis obtusa (assembly GCA_027943335.1). Lineage (NCBI taxonomy): Eukaryota > Viridiplantae > Streptophyta > Pinopsida > Cupressales > Cupressaceae > Chamaecyparis > Chamaecyparis obtusa. The sequence continues at coordinate 10,786 of BSBK01014765.1, read as the reverse complement.
TTGGATTTCATCATCCAGGATGATATGCTATTCAGAGGGAGTCAGTTGTGCATTCCACGAAGTTCTATGAGGGAGAATCTCATCAAGGAGAAGCATAGCGGAGGATTGGCTGGACATTTTGGTCATGATAAAACCCTTGGTTTGGTTAGTGAGAATTATTATTGGCCATAGTTGCAGCAAGATGTGAAGAAGTTTGTACAAAGTTGCAGAGTATGTCAGATGGTGAAAGGAGTGAAGCAGAATACAGGGTTGTATCAGCCATTACCTGTACCAGAGAAGCCTTGGGAGGATATCAGTATGGACTTTGTTCTTGGTTTACCGAGGACTCAGCGGGGACATGATTCAATTTTTGTGGTAGTTGAAAGATTTTCAAAGATGGCACATTTTATTCCCTGCAAGAAGACTAATGATGTTGTTCATGTAGCAGAATTGTTTTTCAGAGAAGTAGTGAGACTTCATGGTTTGCCAAAGACCATAGTTTCAGATCGGGACACTAAATTTGTTGGATATTTTTGTCGTACATTGTGGAAGAAGTTGAAGACAGATTTGAAGTTTAGTTCATCACATCATCCACAGACTTATGGACAGACAGAGGTGGTGAATAGGAGTTTGGAAAATCTACTGAGATGTTTGGTTGGAGATAAGCCAACAAGATGGGATTTGATTTTACCACAGGCGAAATTTGCATACAATAATTCTATCAACAGGAGCACTGGTAAATCACCATTCTAGATTATATATAGAAGTAGTCCAAGAAATGCATCTGAATTGAGGAAGATAGATAAAGGAGAAATAGGTAGTGCTGAGGCTGAAAATTTTGCAGAACATTTGAAGAACATCCATGGGGAGGTGAGGAAGCATATTACCAAGATGAACACACAGTATAAGGCTAAGGCAGATGAGAAAAGGAGGTATAAGGAATTTCAAGTTGGCGATGAAGTCATGGTTCATTTACAGAAGGAGCGGTTTCCAGTTGGTACATATAAAAAGCTAAAAATGAAGAAGTTTGGGCCGTGTAAGATACTGAAGACACATGATTCAGGAAACGCATATGAGGTAGAATTGCCTACTGAGCTAAATATTTCACCAGTGTTTAACATTTCAGATCTGACAGAGTATCATGAAGGAGGTGTTGAAGATGAGATCACAGCAGCACAGCGAAGAATTCCAGCAACTAGTTCAGACACTAAGGAGATCGAAGATATACTGGACAGTCGTGTTGGCAGAAGCACAAGGAACATGACATATGAAGAATATCTGGTCAAGTGGAAGGACGACATGTTGAAGATTCATCATGGCTGACAAAGGAGGATGTTAGCCGTCTTGGTTTTCCTCTGCACACCTGAGTTGTAACAAAGTCACTTCTCAAATTACCCTGGGTGTCTGATGGAGGAGCATCCTGGGTGTAAGAGCAATCTTGCATCACCCAAAAATATTTCTTTTTTTATATTCAATAAGGGTTATTTTGTGCAGAGTTGCTATTTATGGAAAGTTACTATTTTTGGTAATTTTTGTATGTGCTCAGAATGATCTGATTTCTTTCTTGGAGGTTCATTTTGGTCATATAAGTCTGCCAGTAAAGTTTCATTTCTAGATCAAGTGTATATTGGAAGATATTGAAGATTTTCGGTATTGGCAGCAGGGTACAGAAACTTTGAACTCAGTTTTAAATACTTTAGAGGCCCCGGACAAGGTCAAAAATTTGGGTGACGGGTGCTTGCGCAAGTCAGGCAAGTAGAACGCTTTGTGGCATTTCCGAAATGGGGTTATAATAGCCGATCGGGTCAACTAGTGATGACTTATGGTCTTCGGAAGTTGGGCCACCCGAAATGGCGAAAAATAATTTTCTTCAAAATTTCTGTTCGGGTTTCAAAGGTTATCTTGAGCCGACTATGATGTAATAAAATGTAAAATAAAATAATTCTAAGTTTGGTCGGCCTTATTGGCTAAAATTCTGGAACCTTCCAGGCGGTGGAAAATTGCCTATATAAGGAAGGCTACATTATTGTCTTAAGCAGTTCAGAATAGTTCTGGGGTAGTAGTTCTGGGTAATAGTTCGAGGCATTGTCCTACAGAATATTGTAAGGGAATGCACATGTGGCTTTGCATATTGTAATTCTGAAAGTTTGTAATTCCACATTTGTGGAGATAATAAGAAGCCAATTTTCTGTTCTTGCATATTGTTGTTGTTTCTCTATTTCTATTATGTGTTTGTGGTATTAAGGGGAGCACCCTTCATCAGGTGGTATCAGAGCAAGAGTTTTTGAGTGTGTAAACAGATCACCGACTATGAGGCAGTTTGCACCAGGACCGTGGCTAGGGTTTCAGCGCGCATCGCGAAAATGCCTCCACGAAGAGAACGTGGCGGAAGAGCTGGTGCTGTGACACCTGAGGTTAGAGAGCTGCAGAGACAAGTGCGAGCATTACAAGAAGAGATTCGTAGAGGAATGAATCTTAATGTCAGAGACGAAAGTGAGGATGAAGCCGAAGAAGAATATCAAGAAGGAGAAGGTGAAATTGTGAACCAGGAGGAAGAAAGACTTTTTCGGGTGATTTCCAAGATTGGGAAAAGACCTAAGATTGAGGTTCCCACATTTTCTGGAAATCTTAACCCAGAGGAATTGATCGACTGGATCAATGAATGTGAGGAATATTTTGAGTATGAAGATGTTGAGGATTTTGATAGGGTCAAATTTGTGAAGGCCAAACTGAAGGGTCATGCGAAGATATGGTGGCAAGAGATTCAGTTAAAGCGAAATAGAAGGGGAAAGGAGAAAATCACGAGATGGGATCGGATGGTGGATAAATTGAAGTGACAGTTCATTCCTGTTGATTATGAGCTTGACCTACTAAAGAAAATGCAGAGTTTAAAGCAATCAGGAAGATTTGTTCAGGAGAATACAGACGAGTTCTATCGACTTCTCATCTGAACAGGCCATGCAGAAGCTGATAAGGAGAAAGTTGCCCGATACCTTAATGGGTTAAGGCCAAGCATTCAAGAAGAGTTGAATTTAGTTCGAATGAACAGTATTGAAGAGGCATACCAGTTTGCCCTAAAAGAAGAGGAAAAGCTGAACAAGAAGTTTGAGAGTAGACAAAACGGAAGAGGTTGCGGTGGATGATCTGGTGGACGGTCATATGGTGGCCGAAATGAAGATCCGAAAAAGAAGGATGAGGCCAGTAGCAGTCAGAATCAGCGAGGAAATAATTCCAATCACTTCCAGGATCAGAATAATAGAGATCAGAGAGGAAGAGGAAGAGGACAAGGATCTGGAAGAGGTGGCTTCTGTGGAACATGTTTTCACTGTGGAGAAGAAAGTCATAGGGCATTTTAATGTCCTCAGCGCCAAGGCAGAACAGACAGGAGAAATGAAGGCCAAGCCAGAGTTGCACATGTAGATGAAGATGCCAGATCATCAAATTCTGAAGATGCTGAAAGAGGAGAAACGTTGATTAACAGAAGAGTCCTGTTGAGTGGTGAGAATGAACCAAAGCAAAGGAGGAGCCTATTTCGCACTAGGTGCAATTGTGAAGGTAAATGTTGTGATGTGATTATTGATAGTGGAAGCACTGACAATTTGTAGTCAGAAGAGATGGTGACAAAGTTGAAGCTCAAGAGACAGAAACACCCACATCCATATCAGATTGCCTGGGTATAGGATGACCACAAGGTCATGGTCAATGAACAATGCCTAGTGAAGTTCAAAATTGGTGGATACCAAGATGAGGTATTGTGTGATATCATATCTATGGATGCATGTCATATGTTGTTGGGTAGACCATGGCAGTTTGACAGATGTGCTGTACATGATGGTCGTGCGAATACCTATTCCCTGACAAAGGATGGAGTGCGACATAAGCTAAAACCATTGAAGGAGACTGAAGAAAAGGTATGTGGTAATGCAAGGATAACTTTTGTTGATGGAAGAAATTTTCTAGATGGTATGAGGCATGAGCATGTATGTTTTTCTTTAATTCCAAAAGCTGGTAAAGAGGAAGTAGAAGATGTTCCTGTAGAAGTTGCAGATTTGTTGAATGAGTTTCAGGATATTGTATCCGATAACGTGCCTGATGGATTACCAACAGTCAGGAAGATCAGTCATCAGATGGACTTGATCCCAGGGGCGAGTTTGTGAATAAGGAAGCACACAGAATGACACCTGCAGAAAGTGAGGAGTTGAACAGACAAGTACATGAACTGTTATAGAAAGGATTGATCCGTGAGAGTCTAAGTCCCTGTGCTGTACCAGCGGTATTAGCACCAAAGAAGAATGGAGAATGGAGGATGTGTACAGATTCTAGGGCAATAAACAAGATCACAATCAAGTATAGGTTTCCATTGCCACGAATGGATGATATTATGGACTGTTTGAGTGGAGCTGTGTATTTCTCAAAGATAGATCTGAAGAGTAGATATCATTAGATTCGGATCAGAGAAGGAGATGAATGGAAGACTGCCTTCAAGAAAAAGGAAGGACTATATGAGTGGTTAGTCATGCCTTTTGGGCTAACCAATGCACCGAGCACTTTCATGCGGCTCATGAACGAGGTTCTGAAAGAATTTTTAGGTAAGTTTGTCATTGTTTACCTAGATGATATTTTGATCTTTAGTAAGACATTGGATGAGCATATGATGCATATTCGTATGGTATTTGACAAGTTGAGAGAAGAGAAATTGTTGATTAATTTGAAGAAGTGCAGTTTTGCGAAGAAAGAGTTAGTGTATTTGAGATTTGTAGTTTCAGCAGAAGGTCTAAAAATAGACCCAAAGAAGGTACAGGCTATCTTTGAATGGCCTACTCCAAAGAGTGCTACTCAGGTAAGATCTTTTCATGGTTTGGCTAGCTTTTATAGAAAGTTTATCAAAAATTTTAGCAGTATTTGTGGTCCCTTGACTGAAACAATGAGAGGGGATAGAAAAGAGTTTAAGTGGACTAATGGGGCAGAAAAGAGTTTTCAATTGTTGAAACAAAAAGTTACAGAACAACCCGTTTTAGCACTTCCAGATTTTAATAAGGTGTTTCAAATAGATTGTGATGCTAGTGGTACTGCAATAGGAGCTGTTATGAGCCAAGAAGGTAAACCTATTGCTTATTTCAGTGAGAAGTTAAATGATGCCAAGAGGAAATATTCTGTTTATGATCAGGAATTTTATGCTATAGTTCAGGCATTAAAGAAGTGGAGACATTATCTACTTTCTAAGGAGTTTATTTTGTATACTGATCATCAAGCTTTGCAATATTTGAATAGTCAACGAAAGTTGAATCAAAGGCATTTGAAATGGGTTGGGTTTTTGCAGAGTTATACATTTGTTTTGAAACACAGGAGTGGAAAGTCTAATAGGGTTGCAGATGCTCTTAGCAGAAGGAAACTATTGCTGACAAAAATGCAGATTGAAGTGGTTGGGTTCAAAGAACTCAAGAATTTATATCCAGAGGATCCTGATTTTGGTGAAGCTTGAAAAGCTTGTATAGGACCTGTTACTCTAGACAGGATGAAATGGTTGGATTTCATCATCCAGGATGATATGCTATTCAGAGGGAGTTAGTTGTGCATTCCACGAAGTTCTATGAGGGAGAATCTCATCAAGGAGAAGCATAGCGGAGGATTGGCTGGACATTTTGGTCGTGATAAAACCTTTGGTTTGGTTAGTGAGAATTATTATTGGCCACAGTTGCAGCAAGATGTGAAGAAGTTTGTACAGAGTTACAGAGTATGTCAGATGGCGAAAGGAGTGAAGCAGAATACAGGGTTGTATCAGCCATTACCTATACCAGAGAAGCCTTGGAGGATATCAGTATGGACTTTGTTCTTGGTTTACCGAGGACTCAGTGGGGACATGATTCAATTTTTATGGTAGTTGACAGATTTTCAAAGATGGCACATTTTATTCCCTGCAAGAAGACTAATGATGTTGTTCATGTAGCAGAATTGTTTTTCAGAGAAGTAGTGAGACTTCATGGTTTGCCAAAGACCATAGTTTCAGATCGGGACACTAAGTTTGTTGGATATTTCTAGCGTACATTGTGGGAGAAGTTGAAGATAGATTTGAAGTTTAGTTCATCACATCATCCACAGACTGATGGACAGACAGAGGTGGTGAATAGGAGTTTGGGAAATCTGCTGAGATGTTTGGTTGGAGATAAGCCAACAGGATGGGATTTGATTTTACCACAGGCGGAATTTGCATACAATAATTCTATCAACAGGAGCACTGGTAAATCACCATTCCAGATTATATATAGAAGTAGTCCAAGAAATGCATCTGAATTGAGGAAGATAGATAAAGGAGAAATAAGTAGTGCTGAGGCTGAGGATTTTGCAGAACATTTGAAGAACATCCATGGGGAGGTGAGGAAGCATATTACCAAGATGAACGCATAGTATAAGGCTAAGGCAGATGAGAAAAGGAGGTATAAGGAATTTCAAGTTGGCGATGAAGTCATGGTTCATTTGCAGAAGGAGCGATTTCCAGTTGGTACATATAACAAGCTGAAAATGAAGAAGTTTGGGCCATGTAAAATACTGAAGAAACATGATTCATGAAATGCATATGAGGTAGAATTGCCTACTGAGCTAAATATTTCACCAGTGTTTAACATTTCAGATCTGACAGAGTATCATGAAGGAGGTGTTGAAGATGAGATCACAGCAGCACAGTGGAGTATTCCATCAACTAGTTCAGACACTAAGGAGATCGAAGATATACTGGACAGTCGTGTTGGCAGAAGCACAAGGAACAGGACATATGAAGAATATCTGGTCAAGTGGAAAGGACGACCTGTTGAAGATTCATCATGGCTGACAAAGGAGGAGGTTAGCCGTCTTGGTTTTCCTCTGTACACCTGAGTCGTGACAGGGTCACTTCTCAAATTACCCTGGGTGTCTGATGCAGGAGCATCCTGGGTGTAAAAGCAATCTTGCATCACCCAAAAATATTTCTTTTTTTATATTCAATAAGGGTTATTTTGTGCAAAGCTGCTATTTATGGAAAGTTACTATTTTTGGTAATTTTCGTATGTGCTCAGAATGATCTGATTTCTTTCTTGGAGGTTCATTTTGGTCATATAAGTCTGCCAGTAAAGTTTCATTTCCAGATCAAGTGTATATTGGAAGATATTGAAGATTTTCGGTACTGGCAGCAGCGTACAGAAACTTTGAACTCAGTTTTGAAGGCTTTAGAGGCCCCAGATGAGGTCAAAAATTTGGGTGTCGGGCGCTTCCACAGGTTGGGCCTGTAAAGCGCTTCGTGGCATTTCTGAAATGGGGTTATAATAGCCGATCGGGTCAACTGGTGATGACTTATGGTCTTCGGAAGTTGGGCCACCCGAAATGGCGAAAAATAATTTTCTTAAAAATTTTTGTTCAGGTTTCAAAGGTTATCTTGAGCCGACTATGATGTAATAAAATGTAAAATAAAATTATTCTAAGTTGGTCGGCCTTATTGGCTAAAATTCTTGATCCTTCCAAGCGGTGGAAAATTGCCTATATAAGGAAGGCTGCATTATTGTCTTAGGCAGTTCAGAATAGTTCTGGGGTAGTAGTTCTGGGTAATAGTTCGAGGCTTTGTCCTACAGAATATTGTAAGGGAATGCCATGTGGCTTTGCATATTGTAATTCTGAAAGTTTGTAATTCCACATTTGTGGAGATAATAAGAAGCCAATTTTCTGTTCTTGCATATTGTTGTTGTTTCTCTATTTCTTTTATGTGTTTGTGGTATTAAGGGAGCACCCTTCGTCAACAAAGATCTGTTGCTGCAGCATGAGAAGAAAGAAAATGACTATGTAGTACTGGATGATACTCCACAAGTTCATGTTCCAATAGTTCCTTATTCTCCGCAACAACAGCAACAACAAATACCACACACCCTAGTGAGTGTTAGACGGTCAACAAGGCTAAGTAGACCTCCAGAAAGATTTTCTCCATCTTTGTATTCTATTTTGTTAACAGATGCTGTTGAACCTGAATGTTATAATGAAGCTGTGCAGGTGAATACAAAGCTTCAGTGGGAGTCTGCAATGACAGATGAAATGGACTCTTTGCTAAAAAATCAGACATGAGATTTATGTAAGTTACCTGCAGGTAAAAGGGCTTTACAGAATAAATGGGTTTACAGGATAAAAGAAGAGGATGGAGGTACGAAAAAATTTAAAGCCAGATTAGTCGTAAAAAGATTTGCACAGAAACATGGTATTGATTTTGATGAGATATTTTCTCCAGTTGTTAAAATGACTTCTATTCGTACTGTTTTAAGTATTGTGGCTACTGAAGATTTGCATTTAGAGCAGCTTGATGTTAAAATAGCCTTTCTTCATGGTAATTTGGATGAAGAAATATATATGGTTCAGCCACAAGGATTTGAGGTCAAGGGTAAGGAGAATTTGGTGTGCAGATTGCAAAAAAGTTTATATGGCTTGAAGCAAGCACCTCGGCAATGGTATATTAAATTTGACACTTTTATGAATGAGCATGGATATAGTCGATGTCATTCTGACCATTGTGTTTATTTTAAGAGGTTGGATGATGACAGCTACATTATTTTATGTTTATATGTTGATGATATGCTTGTAGCTGGGTCTAACATGGATCACATTAAGGGGTTGAAACAACAGTTAGCAAAATCTTTTGCTATGAAGGATTTGGGGGCAGCAAAACAAATCCTTGGTATGAAAATTTGTAGAGATAGGAAAAATAGGAAATTGTCTCTATCTCAGGCTGATTATATTGAGAAAGTGTTGCAACGTTTCTCTATGGAAAATGTCAAAGCTGTCAGCACACCTTTTCCTGGTCATTTGAAATTGACTAAGGATATGTGTCCCAAGACACCAGAAGAAGAGACTAAAATGTCTAAGGTACCTTATGCTTCAGCTGTAGGGAGCTTAATGTATGCTATGGTATGTACTAGGCCAGATATTGCACACGCAGTGGGAGTCGTTAGCCGTTATAAGAGTAACCCTGGTATTGAGCATTGGAATGCAGTCAAATGGATTCTCAGATATTTGAGAGGTAGATCCAGTAAGTGTTTACACTTTGGGGGTTCTACTACTACTGTACAAGGCTATGTTGACTCAGATTTGGCAGGAGATATAGATAGCAGGCGAAGTACTACAGGTTATATATTTACTGTTGGTGGGACAGCAGTGAGTTGGATTTCTTGACTACAAAAGGTGGTTGCTTTATCCACTACAGAGGCAGAGTATGTTGCTGCTATAGAGGCAGCCAAGGAGATGATATGGCTTCCATTCTTCATGGAAGAATTGGGACATCCACAAAAGGATACTTTTCTACATACAGATAGCCAAAGTGTCATATATCTTGCAAAGAATTCTGCTTTGCACTCAAAGACAAAACACATATAGTTGCGGTACCATTTCATTCGATCAGTTTTGGATGATGGACAGTTAAGGCTGGAAAAGATTCATACTGATGATAATCCAGCAGATATGTTTACAAAGGTAGTAACAAGGGAGAAGTTGAACTCATGTTCAGCTTCAGTTGGTCTTCTAGACTGAACAAAATAAAGGAACAGCTGAGTCCAAGGTGGTTCAATCCAGTGGGAGCCTCATGTGGGTAGCGATATTGCTACAGGATCAGTCTCCAAGTGGGAGGTTTTTTAGTATAGTGTGGATACTGATCAGTCACCAAGTGGGAGATTGTTAGCTTATGGTGACTAATCAAGAAAGTACTATCCAGGAAAGTACTGTACACTTTTCCTCCCGACCTCGCCGGGGTTCGGAGCCGGGCCGGGCCTCGAGCGAGGGTTTAGGGGTGGCAGCCCCCAAGAGCAGGGGTTCAGGGGTGCAGCCCCTGAGGAAATTTTTTTTGAGGCCGACTACTTTTTCGGTTATTTGGGTCGACTACTTATAACTCATTCTAACCCTAAAGCGGAAAAATATTGTATAATATGACTTAGGGTTAGAGATTTTTATGATGTATCATTTTAGTACTTGCGGCAGAATTGGGCTGTAAGGGATTACGGATTGTAATCAGGTTGTAATCACTGGATAATAATAATATTGGACTCACTGTTGGTGGACGTAGCCCAAGGATTGGGTGAACCACATTAAATTTGTGTGTCTTGTGTTCTATTCTATGTGGTTTATTATTTTCTGATATTAGTTATATTTGCACATAATTGTTATTTATGCCTTGTTAATCCTAACATATACATATATATATATATCTACATATATATATATACATATATGTACATATATATATATATATTATATATATTATATACTATATATATATATATATATATATATATATATATATATATATATATATATATATATATTATATATATATATATATATATATATATATATATATATATATATATATCTACACACACACACACACACACACACATACACACATATATATATACACACACACATATATATACATATATATATACACATATATATATACATATATACATATACATATATATATATACATATATATATATACACACACACACATATATATACACATACACAAACACACATATATAGATACATACATATATACATACATACATACATACATACATATACATATATACATATACATATACATATACATACATACATACATACATACATATATATATATATGTATACATACATACATATATATACATACATACATACATACATACATACATATATATATATACATACATACATACATATATACATATATATGTATGTATGTATATATATATATGTATGTATGTATGTATGTATGTATATGTATATGTATATGTGTGTATAT